>JALQSN010000238.1:0-75180 GCA_023690525.1 Holotrichia oblita
CATTCAAACAGAAGATAAAGCTAATAGAGCTATTGACATCATTATGATTGTAACGATGGTAGCTTGGGTAATAACATATGTCATGACTATATTCCGCTAATAAGCATTAGTAAATTCACAACGTAAGATGGCTCTATTTCTGGCTAATCAGAATTTTCTACGTTGTGAAATCACTGTTCTTGGTGTTATTATATAAGCAATAGTTAGTTTGATAAAGGGATTAAGGGCTAAGACAAAAAACACATTGTTTTTGACCAAATGTTGAAGTCCAAGGAAGATATCCCGATAACTAAAGAATATGTTCTAAGCGATGCCAAAACGATGCCAAATATATCTATCAATGTGAAAGGAAGTGATAAGCAAAATGTTTTGTAGCGGTTAGGACATCGTGATATTAAGATAACGCTGAATACTTACGAATGTGTCAAATAAAAACCAACTTTATTAACAAAAAAGAAGGCGCATAGATATTCCGTATGCAACGTCATAATCTACATCGCCTTTGCCGGGTGGTTGAATAAGCTTTAACCCATTCCAATCTTTATACCCTCCGGCAAATTCATTGAAATAAAACGCAGTTACAGAATACAAAAGAAAAAGCGCACCTTCCATCATAAGCCTAAAGGGGCGCTTTTGTGTGCCGTATTTTTTTAGCTACGTTTCATTAAAAGCGATAATTAAACGGTGTTATTGCTCTTATTTGCTCGCGTAAAAAATATCTTTACCACTTCGGCATACATATGTTGCTTGCGAGAATCGTTTTCCGGCTCTCCAAAACTAAAAGACCTTCAAATACGATAACACCGTATACAGACAAATTACCGCAAATATTGCATATGAACTTTTTGAAATGGCAACCTTTGGGGAATCTGAGATGGCTATTTTCGCAAAGTATTCCTCTACCTCTTCCAGCTTCACACCCAATGATTTCTTTTTCGATATATCCTCATTTGTAATCAACACGAATCTATTACGATTATCTTCAATATAGCGCATATTCTTGGGCATTCCGGCGATGAAAAGCGTCATCAGAATGTCTCCCATCGCACCACATATATTCATTAGCGACAAGATTATCAGTAAGTCAAAACTAAAAACAAAGCCAATTATCAGTGTTACAAAGCCAATAAGAATAAGCGGAGCAAGCAAACTTCGTATTATTTCGTTTTTTGAAATTGGTTTATTGCACAGGCAAAACAACACCCCTTTTTCTATTCTCGCACCAAATGCTATATCTTTGTTCTTTATTCCTTTGCTCATTCTGTAAAAAAGACCATGAATTATTTCATGCAGAATAAACCAAAACGCTATTGCGATAATGAAAAAAGGACTTGAGCCCGCCGCCTTAAGAATATCAAATCGAAAAACTGCCAGCGGTATGAGCATTGCGGCGGCAACCAAGAGCAAGGCTATCGTCATGCCCGCCATATCGATTGAATATATGTAGCTTTTGTCCGGATTTCTATTTTCCATTTTCTTCTCTCCTTGTGTCTGACGAAAGTACCCCGATGTTGCGGGTTTGATAATCTCAATACTTACGACGTTGAGTTATTTTGGGGCGGTGACGGTGTTTTGCTTGTTAATACAGGTTCTAAGCACCAGCCAATAAAGATATCATAATCCCTGTCAAATTTTCCAATAGATGGGCAACCATCAATATTCTAATATCCTTTAATTTTAGGTAAGCAGCACACATATAGACTCCATAAATAAAATAAGACAGATTATCCAATATTGAAAAATTGACAGTATGGATAAACGCAAATAACAATGGTGAAATTACCACAAACAAGATGCTGTTTTTTATAAGCTTTTTACCGATCATCCTAAACACGATTTCTTCCCATATAGGCGCAGTGATAACTGTAGAAATGAAAACCCCTAATGGAAATAATCGGCTATATTCTGTTGCTACTGATTGGGATGGTGCTGATGCTCCCTCAGATCCTAAACTCATTCTAACTATTTGTATTATAATTGTAATCGTAATCGACACAACAAATAGAAGCACAGCTTTAAGACCATCTTTGATTGTAAACTTCTTTGCAAATACTTCCTTTAGCTCTTTTCTACTTAAAAAAACAACAGTAGTCATTAGCAATAAATCTAACACCATGACCAAAATTACAGTTCCAACGGTAATTTCTACGTTTTGCGGTAGCACTACTCTCCAAAGCAATACCAACATGCCTAACGCAAAGATAAATACCTGCCTTTTCGTATCCTTACTGTGTATCAATTTATCCACATTTGTATCCATACAATAACCCTGCTTTCTTAAATTGTATATTGTTTATGACAAATTAAATATATCAGATTATTTCTTATGTGCGGTGAATTGTAATAACTATAAGGATTTTTGTAATAATTAACAGGTTAATCAAAAACATCTTCTTAATATGTACCATTACTCCCATATTCCCACAAGTGAATCACAACTGACATGTGTATGCCATTTTATATTGTTTTTTGATGGTCAAAATGATATATTAGTAAGAGAGTTGACGAAAAAAGTAAATGTATTTCGCCCTAAAAGGCGAAAACATATTGCTAATTGGAAAGGGAATCTATTTATGGTTATGATTGCCATTTGCGATGATGAAACAGCGATAGGTGCGGAGTTAGAATGTGCTTTAATTGATATATTTACGAGTTTAAATGTTAATCATCAGATTGATGTTTTCTTTACCGGTGACGAGTTGTGCCGGGAAATGCAAGCTGGTTTTCTCTATGATTTAATTTTTCTTGATATTGAATTTGCTAAAAATGAGATTAACGGCGTAGGGGTTGGTCGGCTTATTCGTGACGCTTACAAAAATTATACGGCTTCCATTGTCTATATATCATGGGAAAAGAAATATGCCATGCAGTTGTTTGAAATACGCCCCATGAATTTCCTTATAAAACCCATAGAATATGAGAAAATTAAGCAGACTGTTAAAACTTATCTAATGATTGCCGGACTTCTGTTTGAGGAATTCACATACAAAAAAGGTCACGATACTTTTAAGGTACAAATAAAAGATATAGTCTATCTTGAAAACCACAAAAGAAAAATAATCATCTATTTTGCAGACGGCAGAAAAGAGGAATTTTATGGCTCGTTGAAAAATGTTTACAATGAACAGTTAAAAAGATTTGATTTTTTATTTATCCATGCTTCATATGTGGTAAATTATGACTATATCTCAGTTGTAAATTATAATTACTTGTTTATAATAGACAGTATAACACCATTGCCTATTAGTCCAAACAGAAGAAATGAAGTAAGGGAAAAATATTTAGCTATAATTAAAAAGCGGAGGGTGGAGTGAATGGATAATTACTCAGTAATCGCTATTGTATCTTCCTTTATGTGGTTATTTGTCATGGAACGATTTATGAGATTATTCTACGAAAAAAGGAGAACCTCTCCTTTAGTAATGCTTCTAACATTTCTCTTCGTTTTTGCTGTTTCTGTTTTTCAGCATCTATTTTTTCGTCACCATTATTTGTACTATAGGGCAATAATAGGAATACTTGCCGCCTTAATAGGCTATTTCATAATAACGCTAAACTACGAATCATCTATGGGGAAAAGGGTTGTTGTCACGGTAGTTACATTCCTATTATCATTGTCAATTGAGGTGGTTGCATCTGTTATTTTTATGCTCCTTTTCCCCAGCCAACTCGTCTATAGTGAAGAGACTATAAATATGTCTAGTATAGCATCATTGCCTTTGGCGTATTTTTTATTTACGCTGCTACAACGCTTCAAGAACATTAAGAAAAATACTGCGTTTTTCCCTTCGGTGTTAGTAATTCCCACAGGAGTACTATTGATGTTGTTTTGCTTTGTGTTTTTAGGTTTTGCTTACTGGATAGATGCGGATATACCGTCAAGCTATTATGCAATTTTCATGGGTACCTATATGATGGGATTCAGTTTCTTAACATTTTATTTGTATGATAGGCTATCGGGTTTGTATGAAGACAAATTAAAATTAGCACTTCACTCCCAAGAACGAAAATATTATTTCGCTCAATTCCAGCTAATGCAGAAATCAGTAGAACAAGTAAAGTCTATCCGGCATGATATGAAAAGCCACTTGGCTACCATAAAGGGATATTCTACAAAGATCAAAGCGGATGAAATTACTGACTACCTCGATTGTTTATTAGGGGATATAAGAGCGAGTGAAGTGTATAGCGATACAGGAAACATAGCGTTTGACAGCATTATCAATTTCAAGCTGCAAAATGCTAAGAAAGATAACATAAAACTGGATATAAGCTTGTTCATTCCACAGGCTCTCAATATCGAAGTGACTGATATTGTAATAATACTCGGCAATCTTTTGGATAATGCACTTAACGCTGTTTCAAATGTTGATGAAAAAATGATAAAAATAGATATTGAGTACAGTAGAAAAAGCCTTTTTATCCAAATTGAAAATACTTTTGATGGCATAGTTAAGTTTACAGAGGGAAGCGAGAAAGAGGAAAAGACCTTAGCCACACGCAAAAATGTTGGTGAAAATGGCTATGGTCTCAAAAATATCAAACATTCTGTAGAAAAGTATAACGGGTATATTGATATTACCTATCAAGGTAATACTTTTTCTGTAGCAGTACTTCTTTATGTTGATGACATGTAACCACAGGCTATACCGATATGAGAAATTGATGGATTAGCCGCATTTGTCCAGCAAAACTTTAACCTGGATCCATTTTCACAGTCTTTTCTTTTTCTGTGTCCGCAAATCTAATCGGCTAAAAGCACTCTGCTGGGAAGGGTTCGTGCTCTTGTATAAACGTCTGGAGAATGCCCGATTTCAATGACCCAGAAATCAGGAAAAAGTACGCATGATTTCTGAGCAGGAGTTCCGCTGGTTGTTGGAAGGATTGACCATAGATCAACCCAAAACGGTATTATAAAGTGCCATGAATCCCCATATACGTTATCGGCTACAAGGTCGCGATTCGGTACAATAGGAAATCATCAGACTTAGAGCAGAAAGCATTTCTCTGCCCCTTTTTGAGGCTCTAAATCAGATGCTTCCCTTATAAATTGTGCCACGTTTAATATTCTTTAGTTACATTCACTTAAGTTTCCTTTTTTCGACAACAATCGACACATATAGGCATTTATATCTAAGCGAACAAAAGAAAGTGGCAGAAATGTTGACTTGCTAAAAATAGACAGGAGATACAAGTGTTCTGGAGAGATATTAGCAGAACAAACTACATGCAGATATTATTTGGGTTAGAAAAATAATTTGCGGTATGTAATCAATGATGCAGCCGGCGAAACTCCAATGGGGTATAGCCGGTTGTATTTTTAAACATAGCAATAAAATGACTTGCATCATGGTATCCTATGCGGAAACTTATCTGATGAATTGCTAATTCTGGTCGGTTTGCAAGAAGCTCCTTCGCCTTAACGATACGGTAATTTGTCAGATACGTTAAAGTAGAACAGCCAAGAAACCGTTTAAATAACCGGGAAAGATATTGAGGCGTTACATAAACCATATCCGCAAGATACTGGACGGTAATATCTTCATGGAATTTCGTTTCTATTTCTTTTATTATGGGCATAACATATCTCTGGTACAGAGGCTGTTCCTGAAAAGCCCGATAATCATGAACGCTGTTAATATTCATGAGGAAAGTATAACAGTCAACCGACAGCTGAACCGGGTCAGTCTTCCGGGCTTCGTGGCGTAACATTATATTATCAATCCAGTTTTGAAAGGAAAAACCTGCACTGTCCATAGTAGAAATGCACCGCTCGTGACCCACAATTTTATTTATGTCAGCCTCCAGCTTTCCGGAAAAGGTTACAAAAGATGTTTTCCATTCCGATTGATTTGAATAATAGGAATGGGGAACAAACGGTGCAATCAGAACACCTGTCCTTTCTGGCAAGTGCAGCCGTTTTCCGTCAATAACAGCTTCTCCCAGCCCGCTCTCAGTCTGCAGCCAATGATAATGTGGAAACCCCTTGGGACGCTGGACACTTTCCTGATTCCAGCGGTTCCCTATGCTGTCAATGGTAAGGGGAATTTCACGGGACGATAATTCAAAATAAATTGGCATGATGTATCTCCTTGTTTCGAAATATTATATTATTCAGTTTAACATATTATACTTTTTTAGAAAAGTATAATTTATAATAGAGGAAATGAATCCAAAGGAGTACACTATGAAAAAGACATTTAAAAGAATCTTATACGGCGGAGATTATAATCCAAATCAATGGCCCAGAGAAATCTGGAATGAGGATATTCAACTATTCCGGAAAGCTAATATTAACAGTGCTACAATTAATGTATTTTCGTGGGCAAAAATCCAGCCATCGGAACACGAATACTATTTTGACGAGTTAGATGAGATTGTGGAGATGCTCAGCCGTGAAAACTATGATATTGTTCTTGCAACATCCACTACCGCACTGCCTGGATGGATGTTCAAAAAATATCCAGAGGTTGCCCGCATGGACTATGACTACCGCAGACACAAATTCGGTCAGAGGCATAATGCCTGCCCCAACAGCCTGGTCTATCAAAAATTTGCCCGCCGTCTTGCAGAAAAATTGGCAGAGCGTTACGGCAGCAATGAACATATTACCTGCTGGCATGTCAACAATGAATATGGCGGTGAATGCTACTGCGAAAACTGTGAAAAAGCCTTTCAGACATGGCTGAAGGACAAATACCAAACCCTTGATGCACTAAATAAGGCATGGAATTTAGAATTCTGGGGTCATACTGTTTATGCGTGGGATGAAGTTGTCCTGCCAAATGCGCTTAGTGAAGGAATTGGAAATAATCAGACTGCCTTTGCCGGAATATCCATTGATTATCTCCGCTTTAACTCCGATAGCCTGTTGGAAAATTTCAAAATGGAGCGGGATGCCATCCGCCGTTTTACACCTCATACATTGATTACCACAAATCTGATGGGCACATATAAAGCACTGGACTACTTCAAATGGGCAAAAGAAATGGATATCGTATCCTGGGACAACTATCCTGCTTATGATACCCCTTGGAGCATGGTGGCTATGTGCCATGATTTAATGCGGGGACTAAAGGAACAGCCATTTATGTTAATGGAGCAAACCCCAAGCCAGCAAAACTGGCAGTCTTACAATTCCTTGAAAAAACCTGGGCAAATGCGAGAACAAAGCTATCAGACTCTGGCTCATGGCGGGGATACAATCCAGTTCTTTCAACTGCGCCGTTCCATTGGTGCCTGCGAAAAATTTCATGGTGCTGTAATTGGACATGCCGGAACTGAAAACACACGGGTTTTTCAGGAAGTGGCTAAATTGGGAGAGGAATTGCACTCCCTTGGTGATGGTCTTTTAGGTGCTTCCAATCCTGCCCAGATTGGGATTATCTTTGATTGGGACAATTACTGGGCACTGGAATACACCAGCGGTCCCAATAAGGATTTAAAATATGTGGATCAAATTCATCAGTATTACCGGTATTTTTATGATAAAAATATTCCGGTGGATATGATTCCCGTGGATGGGGATTTTTCCAAATATAAGGCTGTAATCGCTCCGGTTCTCTATATGGTAAAGGAAGGAATACAGGAGAAGCTGGAGAACTATGTAAATAATGGCGGTGTATTTGTTACGGGATTTATGAGTGGAATTGTTGACCAGTCGGATAACGTGCACCTTGGCGGATACCCTGGTCCCTTGCGTAATCTGGCAGGTATCTGGGCAGAAGAAATCGATGCTCTTGCACCGGAGCAGAGCAATACCTTGCGCTTTGCTGACGGTACGGAATATAGTTGTCATCTGCTTTGTGATATCATCCATCTTGAGAATGCAGTCAGCCTAGCTGATTACAGTAGTAATTTTTATGCCTCTTCACCTGCAGTGACAAAAAATACTTTTGGAGAAGGAACTGTTTTTTATATAGGAACACAGCCGGAGCAAAGTGCATTGGAAAAGATTTTGGATCAGGTCATAATTTGCTCAGATGTTAAGCCTGTAATAGATGATAATACCAAGCTGGAAATTATTTCCCGCACCACACAGGATAAATCCTACTACTTCATTATTAACCTGACCGATGAGACACTTCCACTTCCACAGGTTTTTGCAGGAAAAGCAGATATTCTTTCAGGAAATAAACTGACAGAACAAATCACCTTTGCACCATATGATGTTGTTATCGTATGTGAGGAGAGTCAATATTAAATATAATCATTTACAGCGATTCAGTAAATAGACGTTAGCGGAATGGCAAAACAAAAAGCGTTGCAGACCAGTTATGGTTTGTAACGCTTTTCGTTTAAATTGTATTTTTATAGCAATTCCACTTAGAATATATTTTTTTATATGATGCAAATATGATGCTTCTTTGATACATTTCTGATGCTAGAAATTTGTAATATAAAATCCGAAAGAGGGCAGCAATTAATTATGAGAAGAAAACCAACACCAGCTATTATTATAATAATATTATTTTTAATGTGTACTACAATAGCATATTTAGTATTTCAAAATACCCGGTTAATTGAGATAATGGAAACAGATAATATGGATTTTCCAAAGCCACTAAAACAATTGACAATGATAAATACCAATACCGGATGGGCAATTACCGGTGATAACGAAATACTTCTTACGCAAGATGGAGGAAATATCTGGGATAAGGTATTACAGATTGATTCAATTAATAAATATTCTGATGATTTTGTAAATGGCTTTTTTTTAGACGAAACTACAGCGTATATAGGTTTTTTTTCAAATAATGGGAGTAATATTGAGATGCGTTACACCACAGACAAAGGAATCACTTGGAGAAAAACTTTGATCTCTTATTCAGGACATGGCGGTTCTAATAACGTTTTTATCAATTTCACGGACACGTCAAACGGATATCTCCTGTATTGCTCTGATCCGGGTGGCGGTTTCATGAATAAAATATTATTTTACACAAATGATGGTGGTGATACTTTTGAAGAACTGGCGGATTTATCTGATATTAAGGGCTATCCAACAGGAATGGCTTTTTCGTCAGATAAACAGGGGTTCATTACCTCTACCTATCATGGATATGAAGATAAATATTTATATATGACAAAAGATGCCGGCATCACGTGGGAGAGCGTTCGCCTTCCAAATCATATTGAGAAGACTGCTTACAATTATATAGATGGTTATCCACCTGTATTCTTTGGTGAAAACAGACAGGAGGGTATTTTAATGCTGAAATGTGTATCGGATAATATTAACTTTATTTTTTATCATACAAAAGATGGCGGCACGAACTGGACACCTGAAAGACTGCTAAATTATGATAACATTATAAATTATTCATTTTATAATTCTAAATCAGGTTATTTAATTAATAGAGATGGAAAAGTATTATTAGGGGAATTGCTATAAATCCATCACGATAACAACTAACAGCATTTATAACATCTTTCTAAAAATTAAATTTTATCTATAATTTATATGGATAATAATAAAACTCCGACATTACTTTGAATCCAAGTTTTGTATATAAATGAAAAGCAGAAGGATTCTCGGAATCCACCTCAAGGTAAATATTTTGCACACCGCATATTATAAACTCGTTCAGGAGCAGAGATAATGCCTGAGAACCTATGCCTTTACCGCGCGAGCGGTGATCTACTACTACGCCATATATACCATAAGTTCCGTTGTCCTCGACAATGCGCAGCTTGCCGACGGGATGGTTATTCTGCAATATTATTTGTGTATGATTTATATCATCAGATGCTATGTAATCTGCGCTTCCATCAAAAGTCTCTTTTTCTAACTTCAATATATAGGCATAATCGGCTTGGGTAGCGAGCCTGAGAGATATGTCATGTATTGGAACAGGGGAAAAAGATGCTATATTAAATACCATCCGATATTCTTTAAATGAAGGTACAAGTCCCTTTAACTTCAATTTTTGAGTAACAATTAAATCATTTGGATCGCATATAAATAAAATTTGCTTTGCCATCCTTTCATTAGCACAAGCAATTAACTTTTTAGCCATTTCGTCCCAGATTACCGTATTATCGACAATCGCTGCCGACTCAATATCCTCACCACCAAAGCAATCCATAGTCATGAAAGCAGAAATGATGCCGTTTTGTTTGTATATAATTCCGCTGCTTGTCCCAGGATCAATTTTGTAGTGTATATCCTTTTCCGCACCTTTCGCTTCAAGCTCATGGATTTCTTCTAATTCTTGTTCTGTAAACATTGGTATATAGTTTGCTTCGTTATTATTGCTCATCTCGATCTCCCTCTTTGTTATATAGTATGATTCGTCACCATCAAGATCATCTAGCTTTCGTATAAGATAGCGATATCATGTATTCTGCGCTTCATTTCTGTACGGATATGTAATGGCTCTAAACACTCGCATTTATCCCCAAAACTGAAAAGAATATTGTAGTAGTATTCGTTCTCTATGAAAGGAAAACTAACAATGTAATGTTCATCACCGTCTTGCGAAAAGTGTTCATAAGTGCAATAATCAAGTACCCTGTCCATGATAGATTTATGAATACGAATTTTGATTTTTTTTTGCATAGATCCTAAAATATCAGTAAAATCTAACTGCGGTTTTTGATAATCCCGCGGCATAAAAAATTTCTCTTGTATTTGCAGGTTTGATGTGCGGGATAGTTTGAATAAGCGAAAATCATTTCTTTTATGGCAATACCCTTGCCAATACCAATGGCTGCTTTTCAATACAAGCTGATACGGCTCGGCTGTTCGTGCGGTTTTATTTCCGTAGCGGTCTGCATATTCAAATGAAAGTAACTTGCTTTCCTGTAAAGCTGTTTTAATAATTTCCAGATATGGTTGTATGTTCCTGTTGCCCATCCATGGACTTAAATCTATGTAAATCTGATTTGCTTTTGTTTCAATGTCTTTTGCTCTGTCGGCGGGGATAAAGCTCTTAACTTTTGCAAGAGCATTTACCAGTTCATCCCCTCGTATCATAGCAGGAAGATTGGAAAGCCCCATCAGGATAGCGGAAAGATCGGCAGTCGAAAAAACCTTTCTATCTATCTTGTAATTCTGCATGATTTCAAAGCCGCCGCCCACTCCCGATGCCCCGCGGACAGGAATGCCAGCCATGTTGATAGCATCTATGTCGCGGTAGATTGTACGGGGTGAAACTTCAAACATCTCTGCTAACTCCTGTGCTCCTATACGCTCTTTATCAAGGAGTATCATAATAATGCTAACAAGCCTGTCAACTTTCATCCGATAGCCGCCCTTCAAAATTTCTATTTATCATTATAGATTGTTGCCATACTGTTGTCAACAATTGCATGGTACAATGGTACAATAAAAAGAACAAATGAAACAGTTCAATCTACCTATCAGAAGGAGGAAATTTATGTTTACAATCTATGTTTATGTTCTTGATACTTTAGCCGACTGGGAACTGGGGTATGTTAGTTCAGAGCTGAATTCCGGTCGATTTTTCAAAAAGGGCCAACAACGTGTATCGCTCAAAACGGTCAGTTATTCTAAAGAGCCAATCAATACAATGGGCGGGATGACAATAGTGCCCAATTGCTTAATTGATGATATTATTGTAAGTGAGACAAGCATGTTGTTATTACCGGGCGCAGATACATGGAACGACCCAAAGCATAGCGCTATCATCGAAAAAGCAAGCGAATTTCTCTCTTTAGGCGCTACAGTGTGTGCAATCTGTGGGGCTACCGCTGCCCTTGCTAACTTTGGGCTATTGGATAAGCGTCCGCATACCAGTAATGGACCGGGATTTCTTGAAATGGTTTCTCCTGGTTATAAAGGGCAGAGTTTTTATATAGACAAGCCATCTGTAGCGGATAACAACCTTATTACTGCAAGTTCTACCGGAGCTCTATTATGGGCGAAACAAATTATTGAGCATTTAGGTGTTTTTCAATCAAACACACTGGAATCCTGGTATGAATATTTTAGTACCGGTGAGCCTAGACATTTTTTTGCTCTCATGCAGACTTTGCCACCTGGTGATGAAAATTGATCTGTGAATCCAGAATGCGATAAAAGGTTATTTTGTGCAAAAGAAAGTCAAATACCCCACAGCAAGCAAGCTGCGGGGTATTTGCAACATTCGCTCAAGGATTCCGCAGAATCCTCGGATGCAAGCAAGCTTGCGCTCTGGCTCATTGCTCACAAGAATAAGTCATTTCATTTGTGAATATAACAATACAGTTTATAGATTTCCAGATTCGTAATTGCTCTTTATCCACATTAATATAAAACCTCTTCAATTACACATTGATGATTCTTTTTCTTCTTATCATAATTTATCCCAACTAAAAAGGATATTGCCTTTATAATCATCCAAAGCCTTCATATATTGGCGATCATGAATCTGTTTAATGGCTCCTTCTGCAGACATATCCCATTTTAATTCTACAATAAGTGCTGGTTTATCCAAATGCCTGCGCGGAAGAAAAACAATATCAGCAGATCCCTTTCTGGGAGGCAACTCCCGTATAAAAGTATAATCCTTCTTTGCGCTATAGTATGCAAGACTTACCACGCAACTTAGAGAATTTTCATCATTATAAGAAAGGATTTTTATTCCACCCGCTTTTCCTGATTGCACGGACGAATTCTTCACGTACTTCCTCATTTGGGATAAAAACCTCCTGGTTATTTTCATCATAAGCTAAATAACCTAAATGAACCAGTAAAGTTAATACATCATCCCTCACAGCAAAATTAGTCATATCGTTTTGAAAAGTTTCGGTATCTATCTTACATCCGATACCACCAAGCATACCAATTACAGCATCTCTTAATCCATCAAAATTCATATCAATATAGACTCTTAATGCTTCATAAGTTTCAGTACTCGTCCAAAAGCTTTTGAATCTTTTGCTGCACATAGCATCTACAACGGTATTCGGATTATATACATGAAAGTCATCAGAAAAGCGATATCCATCATACCACCGTTGTGCTTCGCCAAAGTCTTTTTGGTAATGCTGGCAAAGAGTCTTTACTTCATTTTCTGTAAAACCAACAAAATCAGCTAAAATTCCAGGGTCAGTCATGGAAAATTCATCAAAAATATTAAGAGCAGAGTGAGTACCATACTTCTTGATAGGCAGAATACCTGTCATATATGCCAATTTCACATACGTGCGGTCCTTAAACAAATCTTTTAAAAAATCAAGATAATATTTATGTGCCGACTCATTATTTTTATATTCCCGAAAAATGCAATCCCACTCATCGATTACAAATATGAAACCCTTATCAAGTGTTTATCTTTATCAAAAACAGAAGCAAGTGCTTCTGGAAGACTGGTATCATCTGCATCAACATAATTATTATAAATATTTTTTATTTCATTTAATACTTTTTCCTCAATATAATTGACCAGATTTTCCGGACGTCCGGACATCCGTAAAAAATGCTGAATATTTAAATAAATTACATCATATTGATTCAAATGCTGCTCAAAATTATCATGCTGCTCAATCTTCAAATTATAAAATAATTCTTTTGAGTCATTTTCTTTACTATAATATGCGCACAGCATATTGGCGGCCATTGATTTCCCAAATCTCCGTGGTCTGCTGACACAAATAAAACGTTTTTCCTGCCCCAGCTTACTATTTGTAAAGGAAATTATTTCTGTTTTATCTACATAAATTTCACTCGAAATGGAAATCTTAAAAGCTTCATTTCCCGGATTTAAAAATTTTCCCATATGCTCATACTCCCTTCCAATATGACGCGTTCAATAAATATTATTGAAGATTTCATATATTAGTAGTTTACCATTTACAATTGAATTAATCAAGGTAAGTACATATCCACTATCGACATGCATTACGGAATTGTAAGCTGATTTTCGCTTTCGTCAATTGTTGATTTTCAAACAATTGTATAGTATGATAATATTATATTTTATTCTTTGCGGGAGCTTTGGAGTTGGTTTTTATTTCGACACACCGCCTAAGAGGCGGGAATTTGCATGAGAGGTTAAATTGAAGAGTCAAATGCAGGAATGCAAGCATGCCTGCGCTTGGCTCATTGCTCGCAGGAATAAAAATTGAAAATTGGAGGAACGATTCATGAATGAAATTATTAAAAATCGCCACAGCATCAGAAAGTACCGTTCAGACAAACCTGTTTCAAAAGAACAGCTTAATCAGATTCTAGAGGCTGCTATGCTCGCACCGTCAGCCTGTAACTCCCGTCCATGGGAATTTATCGTCATCACAAATCGGGAAATCCTTGATAAGATAGCAGAAGTACATCCTTATGCCAAAATGTGTGAAACGGCTACTGCTGCTATAATTGTTGTTGCTAACCTGCAAAGCAAACCAGAAGGCTATTTTCCACAAGATTGTGGTGCTGCAACTCAGAATATTTTACTGGAAGCTACCTCATTAGGGTTAGGGACTTGCTGGTGTGGCGTCTATCCAATTGAAGAAAGGATGACTTCAATTAGTACCCTTCTTAATATTCCTGATTCTAAAATTCCGTTTAATGTGATTGCAATTGGAACACCTGACGAAAACCCTGCTACAAGAGGATTTTTTGAAAAAGAAAAAGTGTCATATATAGAATAATTTGTTACAGTACATTTGGGGGACGATCATTGAATTATAAATATTTAGGAAATGAAAACTTTGAAGATTTTGCCTGTGGGCGAGTAATATATCATAAATCGGGCTTTCCGAATTTTCCCGTTAGATTAGCAGGTGAAATTTATATGAACTGCTTAAACATTGTTGAAAAATCAGATGGAAAAGCAACTTTATATGACCCCTGTTGCGGCGGTGGGTATTTACTGACGGTTTTGGGTTTTTTATGCAATAATTATATTGATTCCATATATGCCTCTGACATTTCGGCAGAAGCTGTCATTCTTGCAGAAAATAACTTAAATCTTTTAACAATACAAGGATTAAATAGGCGCAAAGCACAGCTTATAAAAACATATAATGAATTTGGGAAAAAGTCCCATTCGGATGCAATACAAAGTGCAGATTCTTTATCTCAATTGATAAAGAATCAGAGCTCATCTATTGATTGTACTATTTTTCCAGCCGATATGATGAATGAAAATTCTTTACTACAGAAAGATTTTAAAGCAGATATTGTTTTTACAGATGTGCCATACGGAAATTTGGTATCTTGGTCAGAAAATAATTTTTTTGCTATTGATAAACTTTTAAATACAATTATTCCTGTATTAAGTAATAATTCTGTTGTGGCAATATGTAGCAACAAAAGTCAAAAGATTACAAACCCCCAATTTAAAAGAATTAAAAAAGTTTTAATCGGAAAGAGAAAAGTCGAATATTTTATACCGCAACTATAGCATTGAAAGATGATGACATTGCTCGTCAATGTGATGTGGATGCCTTTCTCTGTTTCGCTTAGAATCTCGCCAGAATTTTAAGCAATATGGAAATTCTTTGATAGAATAGTTAAATAAAAAAGATAAAAATCAAGCCTTAAAACTTGCAGTGGTTTAAGGCTTCTTTTGCATTAAAGATTGTATACAGGACTTGCAATAAAGTAGTGTATCTATATAATCTACATTTATTGCAATTGTCGAATTTTGTCGAATTGTAAATGATGCAATTTTATAATATCTTTGGTAAAATTTATATAGAAATGTTGAATAGAAATCATTATCCAGTATTCCAATTTTTGCAATAATGGGAATCTCGGCTCAGAATTAATCTTAGATATAATGTCTAGCGAAGAGATGTAAATCAAACAACAAATTTTAAGGAGGAAAAGCAATGAAAAATTTTACTAAGGTTCAATTTATAGGCACAGCTATATGCACTACTCCAGCAATGCTCACGTCAATAGAAGAAACAAGCGACGACGGTTATTATGCGGGTCTAAAAAATGACAGGTCTGATATTATGGAAAGGCTAGGGTTGATAAAGGATTTCATTAAAACAGCTATTGATACGAATAAGATAGAAAAAAACCCTGAAGTCTTAAAAATTTTTGTTATTCCAGAATTTTTCTTTCGTGGTGTTCAAGGGGCGTATCGTACTACAAAATACAGTACGAAGGATATCCCGATAAATATTTTTTTAATGAATGAATTTAATAATGCTCTTGATGATTTAAGACTCAATGGTTATAAAATTGATACCGATTACTTGTTTATATTGGGTACATTATTAACTTCATACCATGATGTCGTTTATGATACAGAGCCGACAAAATCACTTTATGGATCAGGAGATAGTTTACTGGATATTTATTATCGGCTGCATCCGAATCAGACTGACGGATTCGCATATACACCATTTGCTAAAAAAATGAACGATTATTTGAAAGTATTAGATGGCAAAGATTTTTTAGTCGAAAATATTTGCATGGTGACAAATGAGTCAAACTCTGACAATGCTTTTCTTGATGTTTTGCTTAAAACATTAAATTACTGTGATACGCAAGCTAAAATTGAGGTTTTCAATCAATGCTTGATTTTTCCCGGAGCAGCTCGACTAATAGGAGAATCACAATCAGTTGAAGTTCCTGCACCTTCTCGCGAAACGTTTGTTGTTCAAAAGCAGTTTAAGTCTAAAGAAGACTTTATTCTTAACAGTAAAAACAATGATAAGGTATGTGACTTGCCAAAGTATCTTCAAACTATAACAACATATCCTAGTATAGACAATCAGTCAAGCGATAAAAAAGATTCTCCAGAGGATGGACGTGCTATTTTCGAGTATAAGGGTGTAAAAATAGGTGTGGATATATGCCTTGATCATAGCAGACAACGATTATTAAAACATTTATATAAACACCCTAATGATTTTATTGATATTCAAATAGTTACTTCATGCGGTATGGATGTGCGTGAAAAAGCTGTAATAGCACGCAAGGACGGATATGTGTTTAATTGTGACGGAGAATATGAATTTTCAAGTGATTCAAAGGGCGTAAACGGTAATTGCAGCCATACTTCTTTACAAAAAATAACTGATAACATAAAAATTTCTGAAAATAACATGTTAAAAGAAGCTGTGCTGGAAATGGCTATGAAGCCGATAGAGGATAAAGGATATGTTATACCTGACAATAAACCTTTATTCAGATTTTCAGATTGTAATATTCACATATATCCTTCTGTTGAACTATAGTATATCCTTGAAAATGTAATGTAAAGTGAATAGTTGTTATAACTTTTCGCTATCCATATTAACATAGCTTTCTCTAAGCTCTTAATTGCGCATAGTGTTTATACTCGCTAATTCAAGCAAATGTTTGAATTGCTCGATATAGCAATAATGAGCAATTCAGAGATGCTTTTGATTATGGCTATAGCAATGATAGAAAACATAAATTGAGCTAACAATTGATTTAATACCTTCAATGAACAATAACGGCTGTACAATACCACTTATTTTGGTTATAATAAGTGTATATCCATCTATACGTTTATTATAAATAACTATGACATTTATATTGAAAACATTGGTTTCAATATATAAGAAAGTGGAGGCACAAAAATGCAAGATATATTTATTACAGGAATCCATATCGGAAAAATCAGGCATCTTGAGAATATTGATATTGCATTATCTGATGCCCACTGCAAACATCTGATTCTTACTGGCAAGAATGGTAGTGGAAAAACAAGTCTGTTAGAGGCGCTGAGAGACAGTGTGCTGTATGAACAGAAGGGAATTCGCACGGGCAGATCAATAAGACCAAATATTGATGTCGTATATTCAAAAAACATCTCAAATTTTTCCGATTTCATATTTGTATATATAGCTGCTGAACGCAGTAAATTTGTATTGCCAAAATCTATTGAAGCAGTGGATATCCAAGACAAGACTAAAGTCACACGGAATGCGAGTAAGGATTTTTTAAGGTATATTCTGAGTTTGGACTACCAGCTTTATGGTGCAAAAAGCGACAACAACGTAAAATTGGAAGCAAGCCTGACAAAGTGGTTCGATAATTTCTTAGCAGCCCTGCGTAATATTTATGATTGTAGGGAGTTGCAATTGCAGCGGGATACAAAAAACCTTGCATTTAAAATAGTGATACCGGGACGTGAACCCTTTGCGCTGCATGAAATGTCTGATGGCTATGCGGCATTTCTTGACATATTCATGGAATTGGTAATGCGGTTTGAAAGTGATGATATGGTTGTAAAATATGAGCAGCCTGCGATAGTTATGATTGATGAAATTGAGACACATCTTCATGTTGAGCTGCAGAAACGGGCACTGCCGTTTTTGACGCAAATGTTCCCTAACATCCAACTCGTTGTATCGACACATTCTCCGTTTGTAATAACATCATTGAGTGATGCTGTAGTGTATGATTTAGAAAACAATGAACAGCTTGAGAATCCCAATGTCTACTCTTATGAGGCGGTGGTTGAGGGGTATTTAAACGTGGGGCAGTATTCCGAGGAAATGAAAGCCGTTTTTGGTCGTTATAAGGAACTGTACGGTAAGGAACTCTCTAATACGGAATCTATTGAATTTAGACAGTTGGTATCCATCCTTGAAATGGTACCTCCTGCATCAAAGGAATTGTATCTTGCATTCCGCACCATGGAGGACAAACGAAAAAGATGATTAAGCTTAACAAAAGACCATTGCCAAGTGGTGTGAAAATAACCAGGGATGAAGATTATCGTAGCGGTGTGGTCTTTCAAATGCTCCTTGAAGATTGTTGCGGTAAATGTTACATATGCGAGGATTCCGTCCATACTGCGCCAAATGTGGAACACAGAATCCCACACAAAGGTGATCCTGTGCTGAAATATGATTGGAATAACTTATTACTCGCCTGTTCCCACTGTAATAACTCTAAATCAGACAAATATGGTGGGATAATTGACCCGACAAAAATTGATCCTGAAAAAGTAATTGCGTTGTCACTTGACGTAGACGAAGAATTGAGGGAAGTGGTTATAATTCGCAAAATCAAAGAAAACAGTGAGATAGACATTACCGTCAGTCTATTGAACGCTGTGTATAATGGAATAAACACCGGTATGAAAAAGTATGCTTGTCAGCAGTTGAAAAACAAGATAAGTAACGAGCTGGTATGGTTTCACCAAAAACTTGATGAATACAAAGCAACACTAAATGAAAATTGCAAGGTGACGATTGAACATATGCTTGCTGACGATTCATTGTTTGCAGCATTCAAACGTGAAATAGTACGGAGTGACCCCGAGTTATCTGAAGAATTCGCCTATATGTTCACTCAATCCTAGAATCATATCCATTCTTATGGATTCATATAGCTTGATATTGAGAGAATTGCCAAACGAACTGCCATTATAAACAAAATGGGCAATTAAACCAACTGCTCATTTTGTTTATAATGGATATGAATGATTATGCAAATAACGGGTGTGATACAGAGAAGAATATTTATAATAGGTTGGAGGGTGCAATATGGTATTAGAAACTGAAAGACTATACTTACGTGAAATGCAGCAATCAGATTATCCTGCATTATGTAAAATACTGCAGGATAATGATGTAATGTATGCTTATGAAGGTGCATTTAGCGATAATGAAGTTCATGAATGGATAGACAAGCAAATTCAAAGGTATAAAAATCATAACTTCGGGCTGTGGTCTGTTATCCTTAAAGAAAACAAAGAAATGATCGGACAATGCGGACTTACTATGCAGGACTATGATAACAGACAAGTACTTGAAGTTGGCTATTTATTTCAAAAAATGTATTGGCATAAAGGCTATGCTACCGAAGCTGCAATTTCATGTAAAGAGTATGCTTTTGATAAATTAAATGCTGATGAAGTTTTCTCTATTATTCGGGATACGAATATTCCCTCCAAAAATGTTGCTCATAGAAATGGAATGACTGTATGCGGGGAATTTATTAAACATTATCGTAATATTGATATGCCACATTTAGTGTTTTCAGTCCAACGTACAAATTAAGCACAATGCATAGTTAGGATGGTAATGAGTTCATTAGGTAACCATAATATATTAGAGGAGGCTGGAGAGAGCTAAATGTTTAACGAGATTTGTATATATGAAGCCAAAATTGATAAACAAGATGAAATTGAGGCACTTATGAAAGAAGTCGCAGAGTTTTATCTAACACAGCAAGGTGTAATCGATGTAAAATACATCAAACGAACACACCGGCAAGAGGACTTTAATGCAGTCAAAGAAGGTAAGCCACCTATTCGATTAACCCGTTATATTGGAAAAGTAACTTATATGCTTTATTGGGTATTAGAGAATGAAGAAGCCCACGCAAGAGTGTCAAAGTTGGGTTTGGAGCAATTTTATAAGCGATGGAACCGTTGTTTAACAACCATGCCTAAAATATTACTTGGCGAGAATATCGTCTAAGCTATACCATATGAAAAAAAGCATTTCTGTTATGTTTATTTTCTTTCTATCTCTATCTTTTAAAATTTGTTATACTGCTTTAGGCTAGAAATTTCTTAAAAAGCGAGCATAAAAACCTTTAATATATGGGCTTTAATGCCCGCTTGAGTCAAAGCGGATATTCGCAATCCGCTACGCTCGAGGAATCTTATTCCTCGCATGCTCATAACCGACGTTTGCTTCGCAAACGCTTATGATGACACGGGCTTGTACCCATGTCATCATAAACAAGTCATTACCCACGACTAAAGTCGCGGGAATTCCTTTGTCGGTTAAATTTTCAACCCAGCGCAGTATACTACACTTCAGAAAATAATACCGTAGACAAATATCTTTCACCTGTGTCCGGCAGAACAACAACAATATTCTTACCTTCATTTTCAGGCTGTTTTGCAAGTTCTGTTGCGGCATATAATGCGGCTCCGGATGAAATACCCACGAGCAGACCTTCTGCCTTTGCAACCGCCCTGCCGGTTCTGAACGCATCATCATTCGTAACTGTTATTATCTCATCATAAATTTTAGTATTAAGCGTTTCGGGAACAAATCCTGCACCAATCCCCTGTATTTTATGGGGTCCCGCTGTGCCTTTTGACAAGACAGGGCTGTCGGAGGGTTCAACGGCAACCACCTTTATATTCGGATTTTTTGATTTTAAATATTCACCCACGCCGCTGATTGTTCCGCCCGTGCCGATACCGGCTACGAATATATCAATTTTTCCGTCGGCATCCTCCCAAATTTCCGGACCTGTTGTCGCCTTATGAACAGCAGGATTGGCAGGATTCACGAACTGTCCCGGAATGAATGAATCAGGAGTCTCAGCCGCCAATTCCTCTGCTTTTGCAATGGCGCCTTTCATTCCTTTTGCACCTTCAGTAAGTACAAGCTCCGCACCATAAGCTTTAAGCAGATTCCTTCGTTCAACGCTCATTGTTTCGGGCATGGTAAGAATAATCCGATACCCTCTCGCTGCAGCTACCGAAGCAAGACCGATCCCGGTATTTCCACTTGTAGGTTCGATGATAACCGAACCGGGATTAAGAAGTCCCTTAGCTTCTGCCTCGTCAATCATAGCCTTTGCAATCCTATCTTTCACGCTCCCAGCTGGGTTAAAATACTCCAGTTTGGCGATGATTCCTGCTTTCGTCTCACTTTTTGCCTCATACTTGTTAAGCCGGAGAAGAGGAGTCCTCCCGATTAAATCTGTTAAGCTCTCAAATACTTTTGCCATAATATACACTCTCCTTTTATATTTTCTATATATCATATATGTATTATATGAATTATACATAATACATATACCGTTGTCAATAGCTTTTCTAAATTTCATAACCCTGAATACGTCATGTACAGACCCTTGAGGTCATCGGGATTATAGATATACTCAAAATCGTGTGGTTTTCCCTCAAATACAAGCCGACCTTTTTTAAAACCAAGCAAAGTCATCATGGGAACAGGCTTCCATTCCAAAGGAGCCGCAGGTTTATTATCTCCCTCTGCTCCATTTTCATACGGCGGCACCGTTGCAAAGAAACAAGCATCTTCAATTTCCCCATAATAAAGGGTATCAACCATATTGGTATGCAAAAATAAAGTTTCATTGGCGTAAATCATAAGGTTCAGCTTATTTCCTTCACTGAGCCGGGAAACACATTCAGACAAGATGTCAAAGCGCTGTTGACCTGTCAATGCCCCATTTTCTTCCATTGCAGCATTCATGGCATCAATAAGATACAGCAGGATACATTCGCTGTCGGTCGTACCATCCTGCACCGCAGCATACTCCCTGATCAGTTCTGTATTGAAAATCGTCCCGTTATGCAGCAGGCCCCACTGTGTTTTAGTGCGGTCAGTACATATAAAAGGGTGACAGTTGCTATATTCTAAATTCCCGATTGTGGCAAGCCTTATATGTCCCATGAAAAGATCAGTCATAATTTCTCCGCTCAGGAGATTTTTAAGAATCTGGCTTTTATCTGCCCGCATCGGTTCTTTTATAACACTGATATCCCCGTATTGCATAAGAACCAGCCCCCAGCCATGAGGATTGTATTCTGAATGATCTGATAATATTTTCAAGTATTGGCTGACATCACGTATATGGGCTGATGAAAAGCCTAATAACTCACACATTTATATATCACCCCCTAAATCAGCTGCTTCTCTCTCCGAATAGTATTTTGCGAGTTCCAGACCTTTTTCCATATAATTTTCATGAAATAAATCGTAGATCCTCTGAGCATAACGCTGCTTCGGGTATAAAAGACGCTGCTTTACTGATTCAATAATGGAAATTTCTTTGTCTTTTTTCAATTCTAAAAAAAACTGTTTAATATTGTTGAGAATTTCAATGCCCGCCGTTATTAAAGGGATGCCGCCAATCAGTACATTGCTGCAATCGAACTGTGCCGCTCTTTTATGGTTTATTACCGCATTTTGCTGATTCGTTTTATCAAACTCTCCAGACCTTTCCGAACATGTCAGGTATATTAAAAACAGATGTATAAATTCCAGGTCCTCCTTAAAAATACCGAGCCTGGCAAGAGGGTTTATATCAAGCATACGAAGCTCAATATGATTGATTCCCGCTTCCGCAAGTCTTTCAAGTGTATTCTCACCTTTAGGCTTGACACGGACCGGCAGGTAGCATTCAGATGCAGAATGCAGCTGACCTCTTTTTACATAATTATCAATACTGCCGGTGTAGCTTTTAATATCAGAATAGTTCAGAACCGGGACAAAGGTGTTCCAATAACCCCTGATGCCGTTTCGGAGTGAAGCCTCGCCATTAAAAGCGGATCGTGCGGATTCGTCGGAGGATCTGCCGGCAAGATTGCTGACCGTATCAAACGAATTGTCATACACCGGACTTGCGGCTGTAAGGTATACAATGAGCCAGCTATAGGCATAGACCTTTTTTGCAAGATCCAGATAGATATCATTTTTAAATTCAATAAAATCAGAAAAACCACTCTTTTCAAAGGTTTGTTTTAAATATATGTCCGAATAGGAAAAATTAAAGTGGATCCCACAAAAAAGCATTTGTTTTTTTCCATACTTCTCTGACAAATAATGCCGGTATATTTCCTTATCTTTCATTGACCCGTGATATTCAGCGACTTGTATGCTTCCCTCTGATATGTATGGGGGATTTGAAAACATGCACAGATATTCACGAACAACTCCATGTTCACTATCTTCTAATACAAGCAGCTTATCACGCACACGCCTGTCGATCAAATCAAGAGAGTCATATAAATGGTTAATACTGCCGCAAATGGGAGTAATGATCTCAATCTGGTTTTCACAAAAATCTCTTTCTATGTTTGGATCGCCTTCAAAGGGGTGTTTCTGACGGCTTAGTAAGCCATCCTGCCCTATGCGGAGTGTTTCCCGTTCCAGTCCAAAGTCACAGTTATACAAATTTTCATAATGGATTAGAGATTCCTTAAGTGCCTTCGAATCATTGGATACATCTGTCATATCATCTCACCGCCTTAAATTTTATTAATATACATTTCCTATATGTTTACTATGAAAGTATATTCTATTTATTTACAATTGTCAATACCTATTCATATATGAAAAATATGCATTGACTTATAAGAAATATCTTGTTATAGTAATCCTATAAATTTAATATGGAAATGTGAGGTGCATTATGAGAATATCTGCAAAAGCGCGTTACGGTCTTGCTGCTGCAGTTAGTATGGCAGAGAGTCGTAATGTCGAAGAATGTGTGACAGTAATCAGTCTGTCGGAAAAATTAAAAATTTCAAAGATATATCTGGAACAGGTGTTTTCCCTTTTAAAGCGCGGCGGTATTGTAGTCTCGATAAAAGGGGCACAGGGCGGCTATCATTTTACCAGACCGGCAGGAGACATAACTGTTTTTGATGTGTTATCATCAATCGAAGCCTCACTTTTTGAAAAGACAGATGAAACCGTATCCGAAAGCGATGAAAATATTGAAAAAGCCATGCGTGAAATGGTTTTTGATATATTGGACCACTCCTTAAGAGAAGTTCTGAACCATATCTCTCTTGAGGATATGGTGAACCAGACCGAAAAGCTCAAAAACAGCGGAAATTATATGTATTATTTATAAAGGAGAGTATAGCTATGAAAATTGATACTACTTGTGTACATGGAGTTAAGGATAAGGCAAATTTAACCGGAGCGGTTACCGTCCCTATATACCAATCATCAACCTTTGCGCATCCTGGTGTAGACCAAAGCACGGGGTATAGTTATTCCAGATTACAGAATCCAACAAAAGAGGTCTTGGAAAATATTGTTGCAGAACTTGAAAACGGAACCGATGCCCTTGGGTTTTCAACCGGCATGGCGGCAGTCTCCACGTTGATGGAGCTATTTAAACCGGGGGATCATATTATTGCTACCGATGATTTATATGGAGGTTCCATCCGGCTTTTTAACAATATCTCCAAAAAGAACGGTCTAAAATTTGACTATATTAATACAAGTGATATACCGACGGTAAAAAATAAAATAACCAAAGAGACGAAAGCGATATTTATCGAGACCCCCACCAATCCCATGATGCGCATAACAGATATTGCCGCCGTGAAGGATATAATTAAAGGAACAGATATTCTGCTGATTGTGGATAATACGTTTCTGACCCCATATTTTCAGCAGCCGTTTTCACTTGGTGCTGATATCGTGGTTCACAGCGGGACAAAGTATCTTGGCGGTCATAACGATACGCTCGCAGGTTTTCTGGTCACATCCAATTCAGAAATCGCAGAACGGCTTAGATTCATACATAAAACCACCGGAGCGTGCCTGGCTCCCTTCGACAGCTTCTTAATTATAAGGGGCATTAAAACTCTCGCCATACGCATGGAAAAGGCACAGGAAAATGCCGCTGCCATTGCAGGATGGCTGTTAAAACAGGAGAAAGTAACTGCCGTTCATTATGCCGGGCTTGAAACGCATCCTGATTATGCGGTATCTAAAAAACAGGCAACTGGATTTGGAGCAATGATTTCCTTTGAGGTCGACAGTGAACAGACTGCTCATCAGATACTGGAAGGCGTGAAGCTTATTATGTTTGCCGAGAGCTTAGGCGGTGTTGAGACCTTGATTACCTATCCAATGCTGCAGACCCATGCGGACGTGCCTCAAGAGGACAGGGAAGCAAGGGGAATTAATGAAAGACTGCTCAGAATATCGGTAGGAATAGAAAATATCAATGATTTGATCAATGATTTAAACCAGGCACTTGCTTAATGTCCCGTTTGATTTAGGAGGTAAACATATGCGTACTATAGAATCAGAAATTGAAAACCTTGCCAATGCACTTGTGGCACAATACTCTTTGGGCAGAACCGCCGGCTCTAAGCAACCAGAAAAACACGTGATAATTGATATACTCGACATTTTAAGGCATGTACTGTTTCCAGATTATTCCGGAAGAGACGATATCCTGAAATACTGTACGGGTTCCATGCTGTACGATGTTTATAACAAACTGGCGGAACAAATTGGTTCTGCTCTGGAATACAGCCCCGAGTATCAGGATTATGAGCAGAAATCATTGAACGAAACAGCGAAAAATATAACACTGGAATTTTTATCAAAAATTCCTAAAATTAAAGAATATTTAGATACGGATGTGGAAGCGGTATATGACGGCGATCCGGCAGCTTATGACCGGGCTGAAATCATAATATCATATCCTGGAATATTTGCGTCTATGGTCAACCGTATCGCCCATGAGCTTTACTTGCTGTCAGTGCCGTTGATTCCGAGAATCATGACCGAATACGCTCACAGTATAACCGGGATAGACATTCATCCCGGAGCTTCCATAGGAAAATATTTTTTTATTGACCATGGCACAGGTGTTGTGATTGGAGAAACTACGGTGATAGGTAATCATGTGAAAATATATCAGGGCGTTACCCTTGGTGCCCTGTCCACACGGGGTGGTCAGGCACTTAAAGGCATAAAGCGTCATCCAACTATCGAAGATTACGTGACAATATATTCCGGTGCATCTATTTTAGGCGGTAATACCTTTATAGGAGAGGGAGGTGTAATAGGCAGTAACGCCTTTATAACTCGTTCAATTCCTGACCAGACAAGGGTAAGCGTAAAAAATCCGGAATTACGTCTTAAAAGCAACCCTGATACTCAAAAAAAGGAATTGATACAGGATGAATTCTGGGACTATATAATATAACTTATTTACCAAGTGGACAATTTTTATTACCTAATATAGCAATTCCACTTAGAATATGTTCTCTCAGGGGAGTTGCTATATTGATCAATCATCAAGAAAGAAGGAATAAAATAATGAAAAATAATTACAAATTTGAAACACTGCAGCTCCATGTGGGACAGGAGAACCCCGATCCCGTTACCGATGCAAGAGCTGTACCGATTTATCAGACATCGTCCTACGTTTTTAAGGATTCCGCCCAAGCGGCGGGACGTTTTGCCCTGACAGAGAACGGTAACATCTATACACGACTGATGAACCCCACCTCCGATGTGTTTGAGAAACGCATTGCGGCACTGGAGGGCGGTGCCGCCGCACTTGCCACGGCATCGGGTGCTGCTGCTGCGACATATGCAATCCAAAACATCGTAAAGGCAGGGGATCATATCGTTTCCGACAATGCAATCTATGGCGGAACCTACAATCTGTTTGCCCATACTTTTGAGGATTACGGTATCCGTACTACTTTTGTAGATGGCGGAGAACCCGAAAATTTTGAAAAAGCCATCCTGCCCAATACCAAGGTCATTTTTATTGAGAGCCTCGGCAACCCCAACTCCACCATCGTGGATATCAAAGCAGTTGCAGAAATCGCTCACAGAAATGGTATCCCGCTGATTGTGGACAACACATTTGCTACCCCCTATCTGCTGCGTCCCATTGAATATGGAGCAGACGTGGTGATCCATTCGGCGACCAAGTTCATCGGTTACCACGGCACATCCATCGGTGGTGTGATTGTGGACGGCGGTAAATTCGACTGGGGAACAAAATGACAAATTCCCCGGTCTTTCAAAACCCAACCCCAGCTATCACGGCGTTGTATTTACCCATGCTGTAAGCAATTTGGCTTATATTACCAAAATCCGCACTACCTTGATGAGGGATACGGGAGCGGTGCTCTCCCCGTTACACTCCTTCCTCTTCCTGCAGGGTCTTGAAACGCTTTCCCTGCGTGTTGAACGGCATGTGGAAAACGCTCTGAAAGTAGTGGATTATCTTTCGAACCATCCACAGGTTGAAAAAGTGAACCATCCAATGCTTCCAGACCACCGTGATCACACTCTGTATCAAAAATACTTTCCCAAAGGTGCAGGTTCCATCTTCACCTTTGAAATCAAAGGCGATGCGGATAAAGCTAAGAGTTTTATTGACCATCTGGAACTGTTCTCCCTCTTAGCAAACGTGGCAGATGTAAAATCCCTTGTGATCCATCCGGCTTCCACCACGCATTCCCAGATGAATGACAGCGAGCTGCTTGCCTCCGGCATCAAACCAAACACCATCCGTCTCTCCATCGGAACCGAGCACATCGATGATATCATCGGAGACCTGGATAACGCTTTTAAGACTGTCGGTAATTAAGTGAATATTAAGAGCCTGTTTACCGGTATTGTTAAGTATTCCATACCGGCGATTATCAGCGGCTTAATAAGCGCCATATACAATATAGTTGACCAGATTTTGTAGCCCCATACTGTCTATCCATTATTTATCATATCATAAGCGGAAAAAAATTATATATTCATAAAATATCCTATTTGGGGGTTTATTTAAAATCTGATTTGCGTTAAAATTATATTTAAAAGGGAAAAATTTACTTTAAAAACAAGCTTAGTATTTAAAATCAAAAAGGAGGTAAAAAACATGACTATCACCCCCAGTCAAACAGAAAAGATTTTAACAGGAAACTACAAATTTTCTCAATTGGGCTTTTCAATGCTGCTTACCCGATTGAAAAGTGTTTATGCAAGTAACCCGACCCCATCAACCTTAAAGATTTGTAACAACGAAATCAATGCTTTTCTTGAGAAATTTAAATCAATCATGGAAAAAGACTACGCAATTCTTTCAAAACTTTAAATGAAGAGGAGATAAAAACATGTTAATGACATTGGATGAAGTTTCAAAAATGATTTCTGAAGGGAAACTGCTTCATATTGCCGGTGCGGAGGATCTGCTGAAGACTCTTCCAAAAGGTAACTGGATCGGTGGCTCTACCGAATATTTTATGACAGAAGATGGAGGAAAGGTTACAAACAATATGTTTTTTGTTGATATCCTTCCATACAGCGATTTTAGAATTGAAACATACAGCGAAACGACTGTTTCAAATATAACTGCTGATGGTTTTGATAATGGATTTTCTATTGTTATCGTACCATTTGACAGTACCGTACATAAGTTATACGCCGAAAAATCTTCAGAATTTGAAGGTATGTTTATCAAAAACGTAGTCGGCTGGGTTTCAGGTGTTAATCTTAGTGTGCCCGAGCAGACTCCTATCACTGTCAACGGGCAAACAGGAGAAATCTTTTCCGATAAAGCTGTTGTTCTCCATTTAGGTATTCCTTCCGACAAAACAGTAAACATTGGAATTGTCAATATATTTGAGCAGGACGAAAAAGCTCCTGTTATTGAGTTTAAAGAAGAAGGCTTCTCCATAACAAAATGTTTTGTGGATTACCAAGAGGTTGTGTTCGCCGATTATATTGCACAAAATAATATTGATACAAAGCTCCCTCTGGTCGGAGAATATTCAGGTGTGGGAGTTAATATATCATTTAAGACCATTGAAAACGGAATTATAAACTTCTATGCCCCTGTTTTTTCTGGTATTAAGTATAAAATAGCAAAAAGTGTATCCAATTATGCAGAAAAATTTAATGAGCATCTCCGCCAATTTAAAGATGTTGAAGCTGTATTTTCGTGCAACTGCATATTGAACTTTCTATATGGAGAGCTTGAAGGGAAGGATATCGATGCATTTTCCGGACCTATTACGTTTGGAGAAATTGCATATCAGCTTGTAAATCAGACACTGGTTTACGTAACAGTATCATAACTGTATTTATAAGAAACCTGAGAAATTTATTATTTCTCAGGTTTCCTTCTTCTCATTAAAGCCTATATTCTATTCTTAATTTAGAGTGGGTTCTTTCTCTATGATGTCTATTATTATTTCCTCTATGCTGATTCCATTTCGTTATTATTACTTTTTCCATAATCATTCCAGTGAACCGTGTCAAAAGTTTACTGTATACATCATCCGAAAGAGCTACTGCTTCTTCCCCTTTTGTTATTGCTGCCGTAATTTCCGAGATTACCTTTTCTGCTACTGTTATCATAATTATTGTGTTTTGCATTCTTCTTTGATTCTCTCTTTTTTTTCTTAATTTTTGTATTATATTGTGCTCCTCTTTCAGTGATTCATATCTCTTATATTTCATTTGCATTACACTTTGGCAGTATAACAGTAAAACAGCTTCCTTGTTCTGGGTTATTTTCTGCCGTTATTGTTCCGCCGTGGGCAGTCACAATGGATTTCACGATAGCAAGCCCAATGCCTGCTCCTCCGGTTTTTCGATTACGGGATTTATCGGTTCGGTAGAAGCGTTCAAAAATGAGTGGAAGTTCATTTTCCGGAATGCCCATTCCATTATCTTCGACCATCAGAATACCATTTCCATCAGAGTCCTTTACTGTGATTTTTATTTTCCCATTTTCCTGTGTATATTTAATTGCATTCGAGAGTAAGTTCGTGACAACCTGTCCGATTCGGTCCCTGTCAGCAAAGATACTTGCCGAATCACCCTCTATCACAAATGCAAGATTCTTCTTATTCATTTCCATCTCAAAGTTGCCGCCTACAGAACGAGCAATATCAATTAAATCCACACAGGATTTATTCAGGTTCAAATTATCTCTTTCCACACGGGTCAGCCTCTCCAGATCGGCAACCAGTCCGGTTAACCTGCCGATCTCTTCATAACAGCTTTGGAGCCTTTCAGGGGTTGGCTCCCATATGCCTTCCATCAATGCTTCTAGATGGGAAGCGACGGTCGTAAGGGGGTGCGCAATTCATGTGCGATATCCGTTGTAAGCTGTTTTCTTAAATTTTCCTGTTCGGAAAGCGCACGAGCAAGATGATTGATAGCGACAATTAAGTCATCCAGTTCTCTGGTTCTTGTCCTGCTTTCAAACCGGATCGAATAATTGCCTTTCGAAATTTGTTTGGCAATATATGCCGTTTTGGTAATCGGACGTGATATACGCCGTGCCAAAACATACCCAACTATCAGGGAAGCAAGCAATGATATAATTCCAATAAACAAGAATACAAAATTTAAGACATCTAAAAAGCGCAAATCACTTTCACTAAGAAAATAGGGACCGTAATAACTAATGACCATTGTTCCTATTTTTTGCCCGTTTTGGGTAAGATCATAATGGTTCGAAACGAATTCACCACTGTTATTCAGCCGCCTTTTTTTCCATCCTCTCTGTAACCTCACGCATCACCTGCATACACAGAGCCATATCATGGCTTTCCGCATCCCAGACCACACTTCCTCTACGGTCATAAACCTTAACAATATATCCGTCATGTAAAGCGTACATGCCTAAACCATGTATGAACTCAACGTTCCATTCCCCTGTCAGACCGTTATATTGGCTGTTAAAATTCGACACGATATCGTCTGTCTTTTGTTTCTGCTGCTCCGATATGTAATTTTGAAATTCCCGATTGACACTCTGGTTTGATAAAACAGTAATAATTGCCACCGTGAACAATACGATAAACATTATAGTCAATGAAAGTTGTGCCCGCAGGCTTCGCATCATATTATTCACCTCCAAATTTGTAACCTGACCCATGCACTGTCAGGATATATACCGGCGATTTCGGATTGTCCTCAATCTTTTGCCGGATGTTTTTTATATGGGTGTCCACAGCCCGGTCATAGCCGTCAAATTCGCTGCCTAATGCAATTTCTATGAGTTCGGCGCGTGTAAATACCTTTCCGGGATACTTGATGAGTGCCGCTAATAGATTAAGCTCGCTGGGAGTCATGCTGATCGGTTCCTGTTTCTTCTTAATAATATTTTTTTCAAAATCAATAATCAAATCACCATTTCCCCATGAATTTTTGGCTGTCAGCGGAGTCAGGTCATTGCTTGTCCTCCGCAGCACCGCTTCTATACGGGCGTGCAGCTCCTTCAGGCTGAACGGTTTTAAAACATAATCATCCGCACCAAGTTCAAGCCCCTGCAGCAGATTCTCTTCGCCCATTTTTGCAGTCAGCATAATAATAGGGATGCGTGATTTTTTCCGAATGGTACGGCAGACATCTTCACCGGAGATGCCTGGCATCATAAGATCTAAAACAATTAATGCAATATTTTCCCGTTCAAAAATCTCCAATGCCTGTTTTCCGTTATCGGCTGTAAATACAGTAAACCCACGATTTTCTAAAAAAGAGGATACCACCTCTGCGATTTTAGGTTCATCATCCACCACCAGAATATTTTTATTCGTTTTGACCATACCGATACTGCTGCTCCTTTGCTCATTTTTCTCAAAGCCTGTTTAGGGGGTGTCCATAAACCCTTTATTTCATAAAAATTAATTATACCTTTTCAAGGAAAATCTCGCAATTTCCTAGAAATTTTTATAATTGAAAAGGGGGTTATGGACACCCCCTTTCGATCTGCTGAACAGGTTCTTGCTATACAATTATATCATATCCCTGATCCTCAATCTCCGATTTGATTGTATCAAGTGGACTCTGTGCCGGATCATATTCCACCATCACAGTTTTAGCTTTCAAATCCACCAAAACATCATCCACACCAGGCAATGCTCCCACAGCCTTTGTGATTGCCTTTACGCAATGTTCACAGGACATTCCGTCCACATTCAATATTGTTTTTTCCATTTCGATACCTCCATTTTTTATTAGTGTCACCGGCAGGTTTATTCTTTCCGGCTTTGCTTTCCTTACCTTATCACATCCACCTGTTTAACTGATTTTCCTTTATTTCAGGTCAAACGGTTTCAGGAATTTATCCACCTCTGTCGGTTTTCCATCCACCTCAACCATAACCTTCCCATAAACCCATCCGTCCACTGTGTCCGGATTGACACCCGCTGCAATCAACGGCTCCGGATTCAGCACGAATACAATATCCTTGTCGTTCGTATTCATATCCTTTGCCCATTCAAAGAGATTTCCATCTCCCAGATTCACGCCATAATGGTCAAGCTCCGTGTGGTAGCCGATCGTGTCGCGTTTCAGATCCACAATCTGCTCATAGGCGGCAAGAGGCGTAGGACTGCCATCATATTTTAAAGCATCTTCTCCAAGTTTTGTGCCGACCATCAACATATCCTCATAATACGCATAATTCTCAGGCAGCTTCTCAGGGTCAAGTCCCGCATCAATAAACGTCGCGGCATCCAGTTCAAACATTATATCGTGGAGCGGGCTTTTACTCCAGTCCTCGCTCCATATGAAGCGAACCATTCCGTCCGGCGAGGACAGCGACCAGCCGCCATTCATCTCATCTACTTCGACCTTGTCGGAAACCGCATCCAGAATCCCATTGAACGAGGTAACAGATTCCTTTCCCACCACGTCCAGGTTTTTCCTCAGCCCAGAACAAGCTGTGACAGAAATCATCAACGCCGAAACAATCCCTGGAATTACCATACTTTTCATTATCTTGCTTTTCATTATGCAGCCTTCCTTTCCCCGTTTGTAGCTTTAAATCTTTTTAAGCGTAATGCATTTGTCAATACCGACACTGAACTTAAGCTCATAGCTGCTGCTGCGAAAATCGGATTCAGCAGGGGACCGCCAAAGAGATGCAGGATACCTGCCGCTATAGGAATGCCGATAACATTATAACCGAACGCCCAAAACAGGTTTTCCTTGATGTTCAGTATCGTTTTCTTACTGAGGTTGATTGCGGTAGGCACATCACACAGATCGCTCCGCATCAGCACGATATCCGCTGACTCCATTGCCACATCGGTACCGGAACCGATGGCGATACCGATATCGGCCTGCGCCAGAGCGGGTGCATCATTAATACCATCCCCGACCATAGCGACCTTGCGGCCTTCGCGCTGCAATTTTTTGACCTCATTGGACTTATCCTGTGGCAGTACCTCCGCAAGCACCCTGTCGATACCGACCTGTTTTGCGATGGCTGCGGTTCTTTTTATTATCGCCGGTGATCATCGCCACTTCAATGCCCATTTTGTGCAGGCTTTCAATCGCTGTACGGCTGCTCTGCTTCACCACGTCAGCCACGGCAATAATCCCCGCCAGTCTGCCGTCAATGGCAATATACATGGGTGTTTTCCCATCCCCGGCTAATCGGTCGGAGTCAGCTTCCAATCCTGCCAGAGAAATGTTTCTCTCGTCCATCAGCTTACGGTTTCCGGCCAATATCGTCTGACCGTTTATTACAGCCTCAATCCCCGTCCGGTGATCGCTTCAAAACTGTCTACCTTCAAGAACTCCAGTCCTTTTTCCTGCGCACCATGTACAATCGCCTGACCAAGAGGATGTTCAGAGCCTTTTTCGGCGGAAGCAGTAATTTGTAAGAGATTTTCAGGCACTGTACCATCTGTTGCCAGCACGTCGGTTACGGTCGGCTTGCCTTCGGTAATCGTACCGGTCTTGTCAAAAACGATGGTGTTAATCTTATGTGCCGTTTCCAGCGCCTCGCCGCCTTTGATAAGGATACCGTTCTCAGCACCTTTTCCCGTACCGACCATGATTGCGGTGGGTGTCGCCAGACCAAGGGCACAAGGGCAGGCGATAACGAGTACCGAAATGAAGATAGTCAGTGCGAATTCCAAATCCCGGGTGCCTATGAACCATGCGATTCCGGCGGCTACCGCAATCACACGCACACGATAGGCACGAAATAACCGGATACAATATCCGCCATTTGCGCAATTGGTGCTTTGGAACCCTGTGCATCCTCCACCAGCTTAATAATTTGTGCCAGTGCCGTATCACTGCCGATTTTCTCAGCTCGGAACTGTATGGTTCCGTTTGTGTTCAAGGAAGCGGCATATACTGCGTCACCCGCCTTTTTTATCCACCGGCATGCTCTCTCCGGTCAGCATGGATTCATCAATAGCGGTATGCCCTTCTAAAACCATGCCGTCCACCGGGATTTTTGCGCCGGGCTTTACTACAATTATATCACCGATTTCAACTTCATCAATGGGAATTTCCTTTTCCGCACCGTTCTGTATGATAATAGCCGTTTTAGGCGCAAGTCCCATCAGTTTCTTAATGGCCTCGCTTGTTTTGCCTTTGGATACCGCCTCCAGTGTTTTGCCAAGAAGGATGAGTGCGATAATGACACCTGCCGTTTCAAAGTACAATGCGTCCACAGCTTTAAAGTTACCTCCGGCAATTTGAAAGACATTGTAAACGCTGTAAATGACCGCTGCTGTAGTTCCGATGGCAATCAGTGAATCCATGTTGGGACTCCGCTGAAAGAGTGCTTTGAAACCGACCGTGTAAAATTTGTAGCCGACACATATAATCGGGATAACAAGGAGAATCTCAATCAAACCGTATATCAACGGGTACTTCATGGGGTCAAGCTCGCCGGGAAACGGCAGACGTACCCATGTAATCATTGGCACCATCGCGATATACAAAAGCGGGAGCGCAAATGCTGTTGCGACGATGAACTTTATCCGAAGGGTACGGATTTCCTTTTGTTTCCGTGCCCTGTCCTCATCTGCAGTATCGGTCTTTGAAACTTCCAGCGCCTTGTATCCGGCTTTTTCGATGGTCTCCTTTATGACCGATGTACGTACCTTTTGCGGCTCATAGGAGACCGTGGCTTTCTCGGTCGCAAAATTGACCGATACCTCAATAACTCCATCCAGTTTACGGATGGCTTTTTCAATCCGCTGGGCACACGCCGCACAGGTCATCCCTCCTATCGGTATGGTGATACTCCCGTTATCCGGCTTTTCAACCACCTGATAACCGATTTTTGCAACGGCGTCTTTGATAGAGGAAAGCGGAAGGCTGGCTGGGTCATATTCCACGAACAGCTTCTCGCTTGCGAGATTTACTGAGACCTGACCTATGCCGGACAGCTTTCGGACGGTCTTTTCAATCCTCTGCGCGCAAGCCGCACAGGTCATACCCCTGATACTTAATACTTGACTTTCCATTGTGGTTCACCTCACTGTTTCACTTAGTTTCATTCTTGACATCTCATGAACGTCATGCTATTATTATAACCATAATTTTCACACATTCAAGTACGCACTTTATTGTGCTATACTACCTAAAAGGATACTATGCGGAGGAACTGGATATGAACTGCAATTGTACCGGTCTTAACTGCCCCGTTGAAGCGACACTGCATCTGATTGGAGGCAAATACAAATCCCTGATCTTATGGCACCTTATCGGCGGTACTTTACGCCATGGTGAACTTCACAAGCTGATCCCTCACTCACCCCCAAAATGCTGACACAGCAGCTTCGTGAGCTTGAAAACGATAACCTGCTAAACCGTAAGGTTTATCCTGTCGTACCGCCAAAAGTGGAATATTCACTGACCGACTTTGGCAGAAGCTTAAGTATATCCTGACTGCCATGTATGAATGGGGTACGGGTTATATGAAAGACAACGGATGTGAGATTTCCTGCTCTATGAAACCGGATGCTGAGTAATTTCAGCATCCGGTCTTCGTTCAATACCATTTGCGTTTTATGCTTATCTTCCACAGCAGCCTCCACCGCCCATCATACCGCTAAACCATGATGTTTCGTCAGAACTGTCGTAGCCACCCGAACAGCAGCTTTTCTGCTGATTTACCGATTCGTCCATAGGTAATGTCCCAATTGTTCCTGAGTCCTGTTCTATGACTGTAATGGTACTCTGTATCATGCCCATCCAACAGGAGTAGTTGAAAGTCCCTGCTTTAGTCGGCGTAAATTCTACATAGTTATCACCTGCTGAAAGGGTTATCCGTATGTCCCATTCAGGTATGATTATTTCATTATTGCAGGCATTTAAATCAGATGCATCTGCTTTAAAATTGATGCGCGCCGGCTTGTTCACCTCTACAACGATTTGGGGATACCCGCCTGCCGCAATTTTTGCCTCAATTTCGGTAACATCACCGTCAGCCTCTACTGTTGTTTCACTTTTTACTTCTGTAAGGGGGACATCATCATTCGTGTCCTGCGCTCCCGCAGATGAAATTTCTTGCGTCTGCTGTGTGGATATGCTATTATTTGCAGCGCCGCTCCCAAAAACATATGTTGCTGTCAATGCTCCGGTTAACAGTATGCTCCCTAAAATGCATATTATTTTTTTCATATTCATAACCTCCTTCATAGTTTTCACATAACGGCAAAAGATTTGCAGATTATGTAAAGAAAAGTAGTTCATTCAATGGCAACTGGCTCCGCCGCCACTTGTGCCACTTGATTGGAATGTTTCCGGCGGCCAAATCAATGTCTGGTAATTCCTTACTTCTTCCCTGACTGCTTCGGAATCAACCGCATTGATATCATCCACCACTTTAATATATCCGTAAATCGTGCTGTCCCCATTTGAAAATTCAAAGCTCTCAGTCGGGTATAAATACAACGGATTCTCATCGAGAGCAAGATCAAGCGCAGTATTATAAGCCGGAACAAGCAGCGTATCATTTGCACTGACTGATGATGTATTTTTAATAATCCAATTGGTTTCCAATCCCGCCTGAACCACTATGACGGCAGGGCTGAAACCCTCATCCGTCAGCTCAATGGTCACCCATTGATATTCTGAATCATCCTCAACCGCTCTTTCTGCTACCGCCAGCTCATCGGTGGGGATTATATAGTTCGCTGGTACCGGCTCTGATGATGTATCGGATTCAAAATTGTATGGCAAGTCAGAGTTGGCATCATTACCAGAATCAGAGGTATCTGCTTCTGTACCTTCTGTCCCTGCTTCCACCACAGTAATGGTACTGCGTATCATTCCCATCCAGCAGCTATAAGAAAATTTGCCTGTCTCGGTTGGTGTAAACCCAATCACATTCTCGCCTGTCTGAAAGGTGTACTCAATACCGTATTCCTTAATAAACATCCTATTATTACAACCGTTGATACTGCCTTGCGGTGCATCAATAATCCAGTTGACGGGTATCCCAGCCTGAACCGTAATCGCCGGGTAGCGGTCTGACGACAGTGTGCTGTTAATGATTTGAACACCGTCTTCCATGGCGATCCCGATAGAGTCGGAAGTTTCACTGGCGGAATCAGAAGTTATCGCATAGGATATTCTCCCAAAACCAGCCAAGCTAATGCCTTGTGAAAACATGGATAATCCAAGCACCGCCACTAATACGGCGCCGACCGTCATTATTTTTTTCGTAAATTTCCTGCTGAGGATGGAACTTAATGCCCCAAATCCAAACATAAGAGGTACCGTGCCGAGGCTGAACAACATCATGGAAAACGCACCCGCAAACGGATTTCCTGTTGACAATGCATATATCTGCATGGCTTGTAAAGTACTACAGGGCATAAACTACCGTTAAGTAATCCAACATAGAGCGGGCTTTTGCTGCCTGATTTTTCTTCATTAATTCTTTTGGTAAAAATTTTAGGCATCCTGGGATTAAGCTTCCGCAGCAAGGGAAATATGCCAAGCATGTTTACTCCCATAATCACCATGAATACGCCTGCAATTAATTTTAAAATCCCCTGTGCGGTATTTGAAAAAGTAAGGACGGAACCAAGCGCACCCACAATGAAGCCCACAGCCGTATAGGAGATCACCCTGCCGAGATTGTATAAAAAAGCCGGACGCAGAGCGGAAAAGCGGCTGTCATCTTTGAATCTTTCATCCTTGGGGATGCACTGTGAAAGATTTATTCCTCCGCACATGGCAATACAATGAACGGATGTAACCAGTCCGATTACGAACAGCATTCCGTATCCCATATTGCTGTCTGCCAGCTGGCTGGGTACAAGTAAGTTTAAAATTCCGAATTGTTCCATAATTACATAAATGGCTGCAATGATAAGGAGCAAGCCGACGACACGTGCCGTGTCCGGCTTCTGCTGCTCGTTCCCGGTCAGCACCTCATAGTCCAGCCGTTTTATAATTACGGTAATATCCTTGAGCGAAATGATATCCGTATCGTATGTGATTACCGCTGTGCCGGCATTGTAGCTTACATCTGCTTTTATAATGCCTGCGGTATTTTGCAGCTTTTTTTGAATCTTGTTTTGGCAGCTAATACAAGTCATACCGCCTATACGTAACCTTTTTGTTTTTAAACCTGCTTCCATGAATAATCCTCCCTTGCTTGTTTAACCAAATGATAGCAGGTATATTTGTAGAAATTATGTAGATATAAAAACTTTTTTGATAAGTAGTATATATCCGCAACAGTTACTCCTTCATAACCATTAATATAGCAAACAGAATTAATTCTTCGTCTAAGATAATTTGTTTCACACCTCATCTTCATTGTCAAAATTGAATTATACGGATTTAACAATCTCATCAAACGTAACCAGCGTCACATTCCCAAGCACATTTGCTTTTTCCGCACAGCCCTTTGTAAATCTACTTTTAGTAAAAAGATAAAGATGTACTTTTTGATAGTGGAACAATTGGCTGCGTTCTAAAAGCCTATTAAGAACACCAACATCGACCTTTTCATTTGTCCATTTGCACTCGCCAAAAAGAGCGGAATCAGAACCATCCGTACCCATAATATCAATTTCGGCTTCGCACTTGTTTTTGGCATCATTGCCCCACCAGCGTCCAAGATCGGTAAATTCGATTATAACTTTTTCCTGCTCTCTCAGCTTCCATAAATATTGAATACAAATATCCTCAAAAACAGCACCCATGTAATCGCTGATCATTAGGGATATTTTATTGTACACCGCATCAAGCAGTCCACGATTAATAGATGCAATGTTATCCGGAACGAAACGATACCAAAATCGGAACAGATTATCATCAATTTTATAAATAGTCTTTTTTGTTGAGCTTTCTGCAAATGGTGTTTCTTTTTTTATAATGCCAAGCGAAATTAGATTCTTTATATACGCTGCACAGGCACTTGTTTCTTCTCCAACTTTTGATGAGATTTCAGACAGCTTTGTGCTGCCTGTAGCAATAGCCGTAATAATTGCATTATAAATAGCAGGTTCTCTTACCTCTTGTTTTAGCAGGTTGCCTGGTTCTTCAAAAAGCGGACTTGATGGGTCTAAAAAGCTGCGTTTGATGTTTTCCTCAAGCGATAAATCATCCTTCATTTGCAGGAGATATTGTGGTGTTCCGCCGACCATGCCGTAAACCGCAGCCATATCCAAATCCGAAAACTTTTTATAATAGCTTCTGCTCTCAAAAAAGTCAAAAGGCAGAATTTTAAATTGTGCTGTTCTTCTGCCATACAATGGGGCTTTATAAGCCAGCACATAGTTTTCCATGAAAGACATGGATGAACCGCATAAGATCAGAAACAAATTAGAAGTATCTTTATTTTTATCAATCAAAAATTGGAGCGTGGATGCAAGACTTTTAGAGGCTCTTGCAATGTAGGGGTACTCATCAATGACAAGGATGATCCTTTTCTTTTCAGCCAGTTTAAAAACATATTCAAGCGCCGCCTGAAAAGACGGAAAAATTGCGTTTTCAAGGGAATCATCCGTTAATGAAAGAATACTCCTGCTGAAATTTTCAAGATTTTGCCGAGCGTTACTCTCAATTCCGGTAAAGAAAATAGCCTCTTTATCTTTAATAAACTCATTAATAAGTGCGGTTTTACCTACACGCCGCCTTCCGTATATTACAGGGAATTGAAAACCGTTTGTATGATAAAATTCATTTAATTTATTCAATTCTCGCTCACGACCGATGAACATAATATTACCACCTTTCAATATGCTAAGTTACGATTTACTAAATCATATCTTATTTTAAAGGGAAAGTCAATAAAAAATGACTATAATTCTTTTCATAAAGAAGCCGCTCCGGAAAAGCAACATTGAATCTCTCAGCTAAATCCCATGATGAAATTAGTAAAAATGTGTGCTATACTATATAAAGAAAGGCAGGTGAAGCAAATGCGGGAATTTAATGTAACTGGTCTATGTGTACCGGATAAACATTATATGGTTGACACAAAGGAAAAACTTGCAAAAATAGAAACACTTATTGACAGAGAAAAATATTTTACGATAAACCGGGCAAGACAATATGGAAAAACTACAACTCTTGCCTTACTGCAAAAAACTCTGACGGGAAAATATTTATGTGCCAGAATCAGCTTTGAAGGTCTGGATGATGAAAATTTTGCTTCCTCTCAGGCCTTTTGCAAGACTTTTATGAAACATATGAAAATGGCTCTCAGTCAAGTATCTGATGATAAAGAATACGTTAGCAAATGGATTAATGATGCCACTACCAATTTTGATTTACTGAATGACCATATAACCGATATGTGTAGAGATAAAAAAGTTGTATTGCTTATTGACGAAGTAGATAAAGCCAGTAATAACCGGGTATTTCTGCACTTTTTAAGTATGCTTCGGGCGAAATTTCTTTTACGGAATGAAGGGATTGGTGCTACCTTCCATAGTGTAATTCTTACAGGGGTCTATGATGTAAAAAACATCAAGCTTAAACTTATGAAAGAAGGAAATTATGGAAAAAGTCAGTATGAAGGCAGTTATAATTCCCCCTGGAACATTGCCGTTGATTTTGATGTAGATATGTCCTTTCACCCGGCAGAGATAGAAACTATGCTGAAGCAATACGAAGATGACTGCAGAACCGGTATGAATTTATTTGATATTGGACAGGAAATCTATCATTATTCCAGCGGTTATCCTTATCTGGTTTCCCGGATATGTCAGCAAATCGAAGAAAAGCTCAATAGAAATTGGACGGTTTCCGGAGTGCAGGATGCAGTTAAGTTGATACTGGCAGAGAAAAATACTTTATTTGATGATATCAGCAAGAACTTAGAGAACCATCCTGAGCTTTATGATTTTATTTATGATATCTTGATTGTTGGAGATAATAAAAGTTTTCAAATTACAAATCCCATTATCGATATGGGTACGACTTTCGGGCTTTTTGTAAATCAGAATGGAAGGGTTGCCATCTCCAACAAAATATTTGAAACCCTGCTTTATAATTATTTTATTTCAAAAGATGAAAGCAGCAGAAAAAGACAGATTACTGATGTTCTGCAATATGATATTGTTCATGATGGTCGGTTTAACATGGAGCTTTGCCTTCGTAAATTTGCACAGCATTATAAAGAATTATTCGATGGACAGAATAAGGAAGATGTACGTTTCTTGGAGCGGCATGGTCGGATCGTGTTTCTTTCTTACTTAAAACCTTTGATAAACGGAAAAGGATTTTACCATATCGAAAGTCAGTTTACTGATCTGCGGCGGATGGATATCGTTGTGGATTACGGCGACCAGCAATTTATCATTGAACTTAAAATCTGGCATGGCGGGGCAGAGCATAATAATGCTTACAATCAGCTTCTTGGATATTTAGAAAGCAAAAATGCATCTACCGGTTATTTGCTTACTTTTGATTTTAGAAAATTAGCTGGGAAACAAACAAAAAGTGAGTGGGTTACTGTCAATGATAAATCTATTTTTGATGTAATTATTTGAAGTGCAAATTTCCAACACCTGCTTTTTCAGGTTCGGCAACCTTAATACCCACAACCCAAATATCCCCTATGCTTTAATAAAGAAAATTTTCAGAGTAAACCAGCCATTTTCCAGATCAGCGCCGCTCACGCTGCCCTGTGTTTTCTCTAGAAGCCGTTTAACGATGTACAGGCCCAATCCTGTATTTCCGGATGACCGGGATTTATCGGCGATATAAAACCGCTCAAACAGGTGTCCAACATCATCATCAGTAAGGTTCTCGGCATCATTTGAAACGGTAAAGGCGCAATGTGTACCCTCATCCACCAAGGAGATTCGAATGCTATGCTTTGCAAATTTTAGTGCGTTTTGAATCAGATTTTGAAAGATTCGCTCTAATGTATGAGCATTGCTGATGACCATTATTCGCTGTTTGGGTAAGTGGGATTCCGGCTCTATGCCTTTTTTTTCAAAAAGTGAGTAATTCCCCAACAGACAATTGGTCAACGAAGCAGTAACGTCAACAGGTTCTAATAATAATTCGGTACGGGAATCCTCAATCACACTTAATTCATAAAACTGTTCAATGAGTGTCAGTAAAGCTTTGGATCGGTCCTCTATGATTTCAAGATAGCACTCCGCCTTTTCTGGCGTTGTCTTTATCATGCTAAGATATCCTAAAATCGCCGTCAGCGGTGTGCGAAGGTCATGGGAAATATTGGAAATCTGAGCGCGCAGCTCAGCTTCGTGCTTTTCGGCATCAATTCGGGCTTTATCCCGGACTTCTATTCCATAATTTATATGCTGGCATAGGTTTTCCAATGGTTTGTGCAGCATTGTTACTGTAAGCATTTTCCTTGTAGCACCTATGTTCAAATCCTGTAATTCCTTTGACACACGGCTTAGTTCACGCCGATAAATGAGAAGGCGAAAGACAAGGATTATAATAACCAGTGTCAATACAATCGCAATATAACCCATACCGCCCGCCTCCTTTACTATTTCAATTCCGATTTCTGGAATATGACTACCGAAGCCGCTATTGCCGCAGCCAACGTAACGGCGGTTACTGCTATGAACAGACTGATGGATTCCGGTTGTGACAGCGTTTTCATCTGATACAGAAATGTCAGTTTCGCCGCAGCCGCGGTTTTCGGGAACAGCCTCAACAGCTCCATCCCCATCATGATACCAAGTCCTGCACCAATTGTTCCGCCTGTATTTTTAATAAGCACTGCAAGCATTAAGCAGAAAGCGCCAATCGCCGCGCTGCCCAAAATAAACAAAAGTGTTGTTCGGATAAGCTCCGTCCATGTCTGCGCGTCCAACTCGCCAAAACCTTTGGTGACTGACACCAAAATTCCTGATACCAGCGGTTCCATAAATACGATCGGCATAAGTCCGATGAGGAATACAATTGCTTTTGAAATCAGTATGCTTCGGCGGGAACCACCGCTGAACAAGCTCACACCAAAGCTGCGGTTTGAAAATTCACTGCAGACAAAAACTGCGGCAAAGATAATGGTGAATATCATAATAAGCTGCGTGTCTGTTATTGTTGCCAGATAAGCACTATACCCATTAGACATACCCATTTCAACGTCCATCATAAGCAAACCAACCAGTACCCCTGTCCCGCCTGCACATAGCAGCAGGATTTTATAACCCAGTGATTTCGATAGTTTCAAAAATTCCGCTTTAACAAGTTTTCCCATCATTTCCGCCCTCCAATCAATGACATATAGTAACTCTCCAAATCATCGCCCTTAGAGGTGATTTCTCCAATAACTACACCGCTTGTGAACAGCGTTTTCGACACCTCGCCGCTCCTATCCAAAAAATCATACAGCCGGATTACATTGTTTGGAAGGATTTCAAACCGCTTTGTATTAAGCGCAGTCTCCAGTACTGCTGCTGCCTTTGGCGCATCATCAACCTTGATATACAAATGTTTTTTACATTTCTCGTCAAGCTCACTCACCGTAATCTGCTCCACCATTTTGCCTTTATGAATAAAACCATAACAGGTCGCAAGCTGGTATAGTTCCGTCAGAATGTGGCTGGAAATCAAAATCGTAATGCCATGCTCACTGTTCAGACGCTTCAAAAGCTCGCGAAACTCCACAATGCCGGAAGGATCAAGACCGTTGACTGGTTCGTCAAGGACAAGAAATTCCGGGCTGCCCAGCAGTGCCATAGCAAGCCCCAGTCGTTGTTTCATGCCTAAAGAAAAGTGCTTTGCCTTTTTTTTCCCTGTGTCTGTCAGGTTGACTGTTCTCAATGCTTGCATAATACAGTCTTTTCCGGGAATGCCTCGCTGCAAGCGGCAGATTTCCAGATTTTCAACCGCGCTCAAATCGGGATATACTACGGGGTTCTCCACCATGCCGCCAATACGTCTCCGCTGTTTTGGCAGCTGTTTCGCCTCGCTTATGCCAAACAAGGAAATCTCACCGCCTGTCTGCATTGCCAGCCCGGCCAAAATGCGTATTAACGTTGTCTTCCCTGCACCGTTTTCGCCGATAAATCCATAAATATCTCCGCACTTGATTTCCATGTTTACATGGTCCAACGCATAAAGCTGTTTGTATTGCTTCGTCAAATTTTTGGTTGTAAATATTTTTTCGTTCATGTCATCGCCTCCTATGCACCCCATTATAGAGACAGATGCTCAAGAATATCTAAAACCAAATCTAAAGATTTTCTAAAGAGTTCAACTTATAACCCATACCCCAGACGGTCTTGATTATGTCACCGCCTAATTTCTTGCGCAGATTGCTGATATGGGTATTGATGGTGTCATTATCATAAGCATATTGCTCGCCCCAAACGCTTTCATAAAGGTTCTGCTTGGAAAAAACCTTCTCTTGATTTTTTAGCATCAGTTCCAAAATGGCGTATTCCTTTGCGGTCAAATCCGCCTGCTGCCCATTAACAGCAACTATCTTTGAGGCGGTATCCATTGAAACAAAACCAAAGCGCAAGACCGTGCTTTGACTATGACCCCCATTCCCATGACGCTTTATATTAGCATGAATCCGCGCCAGCAACTCATGCAAGTCGAATGGTTTCGTCATGTAGTCGTCTGCGCCCAACTCCAGCAGATCAATTTTACTCTGGGTCAAGCCCTTAGCGGACAGAACAATGACAGGGGCATCGGAAACTGCCCGCAGTTCTTTCAGCACCTCATCTCCGCTTTTATAAGGCAGCATCAAATCAAGCAGCACGCAGCGATATGATTCGGACAGCGCCATACGCAGACCCTCAAGTCCATTTGCAGCAACGCTGGGTGCAAAATCGTTTTGTGAAAGAAATTCTGAGAGCATTAAAGCAATTTCTTTGTCATCCTCTATTATCAAGATGGTATTTTTACTGGATTCCATATCTTACCTCACATTACAAGCCTATTTTCTTCTTCTTTGTATGTCGTATCTAAATCAATCAGAACCTTTTATTCTCCAGACACTTGTCTAACTTCGCAAAAACTAATTTAAATCATTTTCATCAAATTCTTCATCACTTAAAACCCATTATAACACTAAAAATATTTATTTGTAATAAACAATTACAAAATCCAAAACGCCAATAGACGTTTCCATTATTCAATAGGAACCATCTGCCATTCGGCGGCAATCAGACCAAAACCGAACACCAGGTTGTGGGACGGCTGATTAGCTCCATTACGAATGTTAAGTTCTTGGAATGCTACATCATCCGTTACCCACAGTATTCCCGGTTTAAGCAGTCACGGTCTTATTGCGGTAGCGATCCACATCTGACTTTGACCGTAACTTAATAATAGGAGTGTATATTTTAATGTTAAGGATGGCTGTCACAGTAGATGTATTATAAAAACTACGACAAGCTCAAACCAATTCCACCAGTAAAATACAGGTAATAGCTCCTTGGCGCTGAATCGCCATGTATCTCCACCATACCGCAAATTGCAATTCTGGTTCCGGCATCCAATTCCAGATCTAATCCGCTTATTTCTAGCTTTAAGCATGGTAGATGGTCGGGCACTCTCCGGATGGAGTCCATCTAAAGGCTTTACAATAGCTCCCTTAAGCGGTAAAAAGTTATTGGTGCCGGCAGGGGCTGTATATATCTGCACATACGGAAAGACCTCGGTGCCGGCAGGTATAAATACAAACTCTCCCCAATTCCCTGTTGTCAGATATATACTGTTAAGCTTCATATCAAATGGCAGTGAGAATGCTAATTGCTTGTTTTCGTTGCCAGTTGCTCCAAGATTGAAAGATCCGTCACTTGGATCAATAGGAATTGCAACTTCAGCGTTTTCACCGCCGATGCCGGTATTATACCCAAGATAACCGAATCCCAACAGAGCAACATTGACAGGCTCTCCACTTGCATTTGCCCCTACATAAGGCGCTTGTTGAGAAGCAAACGGTATGATTGTATACGATGGAGCTTCCGGCCCACGCAAATCTCCTACACTGTGCCAGCCTTTTTCCGCAGTCCACACATAAAGATGACCGTTTATAAGATAGGCATCTTCAGGCGGTCCGAACGGGTGATCTTGTTGCAACTCTGCTAATGAGGGATAACTATCCTTGATTAATGTTCCGATACCCTGCGGTCCGCGCAGATCACCAACGCTGTGCCAGCCGTCCTCCTCGGTCCAGACGTAAAGTTTACCATCAATAATGTAAGCATCCTCAGGTGGTCCGGTCGGGTGGTCTTGTTGTAGCTCTGCTAACGAAGGGTAGGTATCCTTGATTAATGTTCCGGTACCCTGTGGTCCGCGCAGATCACCGGCGCTGTGCCAGCCGTCTTCCTCGGTCCAGACGTAAAGTTTACCATCTATAAGGTAAGCATCCTCAGGCGGTCCGTTCGGATGGTCTTGTTGCAACTCTGCTAATGAAGGGTAGGTATCCTTGATTAATGTTCCAATACCCGTAGGTCCGCGTAAACTTCCGACACTGTGCCAGCCGTCATCTTTATTCCAAATATATATTTCGCTGTCTACTATATAAGCGTCTTCGGGAGGTCCATCAGGATGGTCTTTGTCTAATTGGTCTTTTGATTCACCTTTCCCTTTAATTGTTGTACCGGTGCCTTGCGGACCCTGCTGACCCTGTGGACCTTGTGGACCCTGCGGACCTTCCATCACAGATGCAGAAAGAGCTTTGGTCAACTTCTCTTTGAGCATAAATTGGTTCATCATATTGCTGTTCATTGTATTGTGTACGCTCTCGTTTAGCTTTAGCAAATCATCCACCGTCAGAGGCACGTCAGGACCGGGTGCTCCCTCAAGAGTTCCCAACGCATATTGCAGCTTTTCACCTTCTGCGTTGATGATGTGACTCAGACCAAGCTCCTCCATAGCGATGGATGAGATTATCTGATTTATTACTTCCTCGCGGTTTGGCATTTTGTCTTTATCTGGAAATTTTGGCATTGACATAAGATTCATCTCCTTACAAATACATTATTTATTTGATACATTATAATATATGCGCAACACAGTATATTGCGACACAATTTCCATATCTTCGACTAAAAACAACATAATTATTTATGAATATCAAGGAGAGTATTATACTACTTTAGGTTGAAAATTCAATCAAGCGGGCATTAAAATCCATATATTAAAGCTTTTCATGCCCGAGGAATCTTTGATTCCTCGACTTTTCAGAATTTTCCAACCTAAAGTAGTATAGAAAATATACAATTTGTAAAGGAATCTGAAAAGAAATTCAAATACCATTCCACGAAAAAAGCCGGGCGTGTTTTTATTCACACTCCGGCTTTTTATTCGGCGTTGCCGCCGTGGGAAAATACATTGTCAGGCTTACTCCTGATCCTGCAAGGCATCATATCCTTCCTCACCAGTACGGACTTTTATGACGTTCTCAACATCATAAATGAACATCTTGCCGTCTCCGATATTGCCGGTATAAAGCGCCTTTTTTACAGTATCCACCATCAATGAAACTGGAACCCTGCAGATTACAATCTCAACTTTGACTTTCGGTAAAAGCGTGGTTTCTATCGGCACGCCACGATAATACTCTTTACTGCCTTTTTGCATCCCGAAACCTAAAACTTGTGTTACCGTCATGCCGGTGATGCCAATTTCATCTAAAGTTGATTTTAGATTTTCAAACATATTCTGTTTTGTAACAATCACAATCTTTGTTATTTTTGCGTCCGGATGAGAGGTGTTGACAATGGGAATGGCAATCTCGGCGGGGACGGCGGGGGCTGACACAGTTTGCGGATTGACCTTGATTCCCGAAAATGCAGGCATAAAATCAGGATATGCGGTGTTACCATGCTCGCCAATATCAAGACCCTCAATCTCCTCCTCAATGGTTACGCGAATACCCATTGTCTTCTTGAGCAGAAGCCAAATCAACGCAGAAGACACAAATACAAATATGCCGACTGCAAAAATGCCGAGAATCTCTATGCCTAGCAGTCCGCCTCCGCCTCCAAAGAACAGACCGTTGACCTCTGAGAGACTTGTCACGCCCTCTTGGGCAAACAGACCAACGCAAATCGTGCCGAAAACACCGCCGATAAGGTGAACAGAGGTTGCGCCGACCGGGTCGTCAATCTTTGCCCGATCAAATGAAATAACGGCAAATACTACTATCACGCCGGCAATTGCGCCAATGAGCAGGGAACTTATAACGCTGACATAAGCGCAGCTGCCGGTAATAGCAACCAGACCGATCAGACAGCCATTAATGGTCATTCCAAGGTCGGGTTTACCAATGAAAATCCATGACGTAACAGTAGAGGTCAGCACGGCTGCGATAGCTGCTGTGTTAGTTGTCACAAGAATATGCGCAACATCGCTTGGGTTTTGAAAACTCATTGTGGAGCCGGGGTTAAAACCGAACCAACCAAGCCAAAGCACAAAAACGCCGATAACTGCGAGAGACATGTTATACTCGGAATTGCCTTGGGTTTACCGTTTTTGTCATATTTTCCGTAGCGCGGTCCGAGTATCATCGCACCAGACAAAGCCGCCCAGCCACCCACAGAGTGGACGACAGTATCACCGGCAAAGTCAAGAAATCCCAAATTCGACAGCCAGCCACCGCCCCATATCCAATGACCTACAATCGGGTAGATAAAAAGGGTCAGTACAAAGGAAAAAACAATGAAAGATATGTATTTGACACGCTCAGCCACCGCCCCGGACACGATGGTTGCCGCCGTGCCGCAGAATACCAGCTGGAAGAAGAATTTAGCCCAAAATGGCACGTCCGGCGTCAAGGTTTCGCTGTAGAAATCAAGATTAGAACAGCCTAAGATAAATAAATTTTGGATCCCGATTATTGGATTGTCACCGCCAAACATCAGACCCCAGCCAAGAAGCAGGAAACCAAGCGACGAAACCGCAAATACAATAAAGTTCTTGGACAGGATATTTACCGCATTCTTTGACCGCGCCATGCCTGCTTCGACCGATGCGAAACCGAGGTTCATAAAGAATACCAGCATCGCCGCCAATATTACCCAAAATGTGTCGATTAGTGAAAACATAATAATTCCTCCTTAAAAATAAAAGCGTGTGTTTTATCATTCACATCCGAAGATGGTCACAGATAAACACACGCCTTTGTGCGTATTGTATTGTATGGCGTCTATACGACGCTGTACAGAAGCTCTGCAAATCATTTTACTCATTGCCAACCCCCTTTCTAAAACAAAAAATAAAGCGCTGCGGACAATTAAGTCCACAGCGCCTTTGCTGTTTATAAATGGCATTGTACTGTATCTCAATATAAATGTCAAGACTTTTTTCAGCTACCACATTGTACACCACATTGTACTTTTTAAATCAAATCATATTTACGAAAAGCATTCCATAATCCATTATCGTTCACACTATCTGTCACGTAATCTGCCACGCTCTTCAGATCTTCTTCCGCATTCCCCATTGCAATTCCCACATTGCAATATTGGATCATCTTCTTATCACTGGCCGCATCCCCAAAAGCAAACGTATCCTTGCAGTCAGCATGCAAATATTCTAACAGCTTCTCCACTGCATGTACCTTGTCGATTCCCTGAATGGCACATTCACCGAACTCCTGCACCTTTCCGGTAGCCGACCAGCTGGATACCTTCAGTTTATCCCCAAAAATCATCTGAGCTTCCTCAAGCATGCCCGGTTCCAAAATAAAACTAATCTTGGCCACATCTGTTCGATAAAGTTCCCCCTCCCAAATCATATAGGGGAACAGCTCCATTATTTTTTGTTCGCCAGTCTCTTGATCATCATTATAAAAAATTTGAGCAGCTTTCTGCTTGAAATGATCACTGGCATACAATCCTTCCCTGCATTCCAAATAGAATTCTAATTCATTTTTCTTCAGCCAGTCAACAGCTGCTCTTTCATCATCAGCATCCATTTTCAGATCCTGAATAACACAGCCATCATCTTCAATATACATCCCATTCCCGCCAATCATTCCATTAATACCGATGTCCCACAAATATGGATATACCTCTGCCCGGCTCCTTCCGGTGGTAAGATATACTTTATTTCCTTTTGTAACTGCGGCTTTTACTGCTGCTGCAGCCGAATCTGGTAAATGCGTGTTATAATCAACCAGCGTTCCATCAATATCTAAAAAAATCACTTTCATGCAAATTTCCTTTCATTCTATTATCCTAACCCGGATAAACCGGAACCAAAATTTTGCCATTTTGCGCAGAATATCATTGGTAAGTGCCTAAACGTTTACAAAACCACCATGCCCTATATCAACTCTAATTTTTCCATAGCATGTAAAATCCCGTCTTCCTCAATTGAATCAGTGACCATGTCTGCTATTTCCTTAAGGTTTTGATGAGCATTTCCCATAGCCACGCCGATTCCTGCAAACTCGATCATTTCCATATCATTGGGACCATCTCCAAAGGCAATTGTATCTGCTTGTTTCGCTCCGATATAATCCAGATAAATCTGCATTCCGGTGGCTTTATTGATGCCTGCCATACCGATTTCCCCTGCATCGCCATTATCCTCATTCAAGCTGAACGGTGTCACATCGAAATCCGGCTTCAGATCAGCCTTCACTTTTTCCACAGGAAAAGGTGCTCTGTGATAAATCACCTTTTCCTCCCTTGGATAGTTCCAAACATCTTCTTGAATCATAACCTTGCCAAACATATATCCCATCTGCTTTTCACTGATATCAAACTTTTTAAACACTTCCTGCATCACTGTCATGGACCTTTGATTAATTACCATGCCACAGTCGCATTGAACGCCGTAAGCAAATTTGTTTTGTTCAAGATAATCAAAAAGAGGTTTCCTTTTTTCCATATCTAAATAGTTATGATAAATCTCTTTCCCATCACTGATTACATAAGCTCCCGCACCGCCTACGATTCCATCGAAACCAAGCTCTATCAGCTCTCCATAAATCTGAAATCTGCTCCGACCGGTACAGATCACCAATTTATGCCCATTGATTTTGGCATTCATGACTGCTTTTTTTGCAGAATCCGCTATCTTTCCTTTAAAATTCACCAATGTACCATCAATATCCAAAAATAGTATCTTTTGTCCCATATTTACTCCATTTCCCGAATAATCTTACACAATGGTGCATGTAGATTTACATAATATATCATCCATGTGTTTTATCCCCTTGTAATACAAAAGACTCTGCATATACAGAGTCTTTTGGCATATTTTCTTTCAGCTTGCGCCTATTCAGATTGTGGAAACTATGCAAACCCCCAGTTTGGTCTAAGTAAGCCGCTTTTTCTGACTAAGTAGCTTACCTCAAACGATTAACAGACACTCTTGTTGCCTTTTTCTAATAATAGATTACATCTGAGAATAAAAAATGTCAAGAAAAATATACCAACTAAATTATTCATATAATTTGAGCTTAGTGAGCAAGCTCCCACACACAAATTATATAAATTTTCTGCATGACTGAACTGTTATTTATATTTAGTAAACGGCTACCGGAACACCTTCATATTTAATTTCTTCCGGCATATACAGCACCTTGATAACAGTATGTGTTGATAAGTCAACCCAGACCTCTGCAATAGGTTCCCGCAAATAAACAGATTTTAAAATCTCCTTTCCCGTTGCATTGATACCATCACGCATTTCCGCTTTTGTGAGGATGACTTTATAAAGATTGTGGTCATAATCAACAGGCGATTTGTGTCCCTTTGTTAGCTGAACACCGTTCATCGGGATCTCAGCTGCGAACCATTCCGTTGGTAAAATATAGTTGATAAACTTTGTACTTCTGTCAAAATCATTGAGATTTTTTATAACTATTTCATCAGATAACGCAATGGACAAAGCCTCATTGATTTTTTTATCAGACAGTTCACATAACGCAATATTGGCTGAATGCTCTGTATAGGTTGCATACAGACTTTCAATCGTCAGCATGTTTAATCCTTTTGCAATACCCAGTATTGATACAATGGCAAATAAATACAGGCATATTACAGAAATGACTTTTTTACCTTTTTGTTTTGACAGTTTCGGTAAAAAAGAGATGCGAAATGGTAAAAACATGGCGGTACGATTTTTGAAATCAATATAAGATTGACCAAATTTGCGCTCACATTCCGCTTCTTCAATCTTTGCAAGAAGATAATAGAAAAAAAGCATTGTGACAAACAGGATTGCCACAATATAGCGATACCATAAAATCAGAAGCCCAAAACTGCACATGATAAAAGAAGCATATTGCGGATGTCTGATTCGATTATATATACCGCCCGTAACAATACCTTTTTTTGCCAGCTTGTGATAATAGACCTGACATGCGCCTATACAGAAAGCCAAAAAGCCTGTAATCGCTAAAACAGCTCCTGCAATCTCAAGAGAGTTAATAAAGAATGATGAAGTTTCCCTAACAGCATGGTGGAGAAAAAAGCTGCTCAGCCATGCCAAGACAGGAGAACGATTGAAAAAATTAAGTATGGGTGCATAAACGGAGTAAAAATACATTGCGAACGGACCCGCCATATAGAAAAACTCGAATGCGATTAAAAAGTAAAACGCAAATGCTCCCCAAAATGAACCTTTTATTACTTTATTTTGTTTTTTTGTTCCCATGATAAATACCTCCATAAATTTTTATGAGATCAGTTTACCATGGCAATCTTTGAATACCTTTTGAAAAGTTTTTTATTTTTCAAAGCAGATTCAAAGAAAAATGGTATAATATCTTTATTCAATAAGGTGGTGGTATAAAATGAGAGTTCTATTAGTTGAGGACGAACGCAGGCTTGCTGAGCCTGTAAAATATATTTTGGAAAAAAATAAATATGCTGTCGATCTCGCAGAAGACGGCATAACCGGTCAGGATATGGCTGAAACAGGCATTTATGATGTGATTATACTCGACAGGATTCTTCCTAATAAAGAAGGTGTAGAAGTACTTAAAACTTTACGCGCCAATCATGTTAAAACGCCTGTAATCCTTGTGACAGCAAAAGATGCTGTATCGGACAGAATTGACGGACTGAATGCAGGTGCGGACGACTACCTCATCAAGCCTTTTTCAAACAATGAATTGCTTGCCAGAGTTAACGCATTGACAAGGCGCTTTGAAAATATTGCCGTCAACCAACTGTTGCAATTATCAGCATTGCAACTGGACTATAAGCGATGCGAAGCTTATGTTTCCGGCGAAACAGTTAATCTATCCATACAGGAATCACAGCTTCTGGAACATCTTATGCGCAATAAAGGACAGGTTCTAACGAAAGAACAGCTTTTTAATAAGGTTTGGGGATTTGAAAGCGATACAGAAATAAATGCCGTAGAGCTTTATGTGTTTTACCTTAGAAAAAGATTGATTTTAAGAAATGCAGCACTGTGCTTGAAACAATAAGAGGTGTTGGATATTGCCTGAAAGAGTGCCGGGATGAATAAACTAAGAAGAAGATTTATCACATTCAATATGATTATAATCAGTACTATAACGACATTTATAGCTATATTGATCTATTTCGGTTCGCCTTCAAGAATCCCCATTGAGCGATTACTTGGCATCATTATCATAACGCTCGGACTTGTGTGGATCGGAAGCTTTCTATTATCAAAGATTGCCATGAAACCAATTCAAGCGTCGTGGCAGCGTCAGCTTGATTTTACAGCCGATGCATCTCATGAACTGCGTACACCTTTAGCTGTTGTTCAGACCAATCTTGAGCTTGTCATGGATAATCCGGATGAAACAGTTGGCAGTCAAATAAAATGGCTTAATAACATTCACATTGAGACCATACGCATGACAAGGCTTGTGGATGATTTGCTGACCTTATCCAGAGGAGACGCAAACACAAAGACACTTAAGTATTCAAGCTTTTCACTGAACTCCATTGTGATGGAAACCGCTGCTATATTTGAAATAGGAGCAAGTCAAAAGGAAATTATCATACATGTCATGGCGGATAAGGAACTACGGTTTTGGGGCGATTGCACACGAGTTAAACAGCTATTAAGCATACTTGTCGATAATGCAGTTAAATATATGGACAGACCGGGAAGTATTAATATAACTTTATCCGAAAAAGATAAAACAATTCAACTCGTTGTTTCAGATACAGGCAAGGGCATTGCTCCTGAACACTTAATAAATATTTTCAATCGTTTTTATAGAGCAGGAAGCAAAAAACAAACTACAGACGGTTTTGGGCTGGGTCTTGCGATTGCCGAATGGATTGTTCAAGAACATGGAGGCAGTATACATGTTGAAAGCATTGTGGGTGAAGGTACAAAGTTCTCTATTCGCATGCCTATTCTTTCAAACTTTTCAAATTCTTCATCGGCAAAGTGGTAGCTGTAAAGTATCGCTTCTTCTGTGCAACTCCATAACGAACAAACGGAATCCCAGAGAGCAGGTACTCTCTGGGATTCCGTTCATCTTCATCTTTCAGTCACTAGTACAGCATTGCGCAAATATCACTGAATAAAATATTCGCTATTTACGCCATCGCTGCGTTGTCGTCAGTCGACGATGCCACCGCATCGCCTCTTTCCTCCGCCTTGCGCTAACGCAAATATCAAACATTTTATTCAGCAATATTTATGCAATGCTGTACTAGGGCGTGTTTGAAAATTGCTTTCTGCAAGATGTGCGTTACAATTTGTGGGAGATTTGTACCAAATGAGAGCGACATAGTGGGCTACGTCAACCAAATTTGTCACAAATATACCGCAAAGTGGAGCGTGCAGATTGCAGGAATGAATTTTAAAACACGCCCTAAGGCTGTTTGCCGATATAAGCTAAGATTCCGCCGTCTACATAAAGTATATGACCATTTACAAAATCAGATGCATCCGATGCGAGAAATACGGCAGGTCCCATAAGGTCTTCTGCTTCCCCCCAGCGGGACATTGGAGTTTTTGAAACAATGAACTGGTCAAAGGGATGTCTGGTACCATCTGCCTGCTTCTCACGAAGAGGAGCTGTTTGAGGTGTCGCAATATACCCCGACCCGATTCCGTTGCATTGAATATTAAACTCACCATATTCGGAACAGATATTTTTGGTCAGCATCTTAAGTCCGCCTTTTGCCGCTGCATAGGCAGAAACCGTTTCACGTCCCAATTCACTCATCATAGAACAAATATTAATGATCTTACCATGTCCTTTTTTTATCATACCTGGAATGACTGCTTTGGAAACGATAAAAGGTGCGTTCAGATCTACATCAACGACCTGTCTGAATTCTTCCGCTGACATTTCGCACATGGGAATCCGTTTAATAATCCCAGCATTGTTTACTAAAATATCAACTACACCTACCTCGGCTTCTATTTTAGCAACCATTTCATTTACCCCTGCTTCATCAGTAACATCGCACACATACCCATGTGCTTTAATCCCTTTTTCGGCATATGCTTGAATCCCTTTATCTACAAATTCCTGCTTTAAATCATTAAATACAATGATCGCTCCCGCATCTGCATAAGCTGATGCAATGGCAAATCCTATCCCATAAGAAGCTCCTGTGACCAATGCAACTTTTCCTTCCAATGAGAAGCTATTTAAAATACCCATTTCTTTTCCTCCCTGAATCCACCGAATTACCGGATTTCCGTATTTTTTACTCCGTCCATATCCCCAAACGCCTGGTTTTCGCCTACCATGCCCCATATAAAAGTATAAGCCCGGGAACCGCTTCCGGAGTGGATGGACCAGCTTGGTGAAATAACTGCTTCCTGATTCTTCATTACAATATGCCTTGTCTCTGTTGGTTCACCCATATAGTGCATTACAAATGCATCTTCCGGCATATCAAAATATAAATATACTTCCATCCTGCGGTCATGAGTATGGCATGGCATGGTATTCCAAACACTTCCCGGCTTTAATGAGGTCATTCCCATTACAAGCTGACAACTCTTTACCTGACCGGGAAGGATGTATTTGCAGATAACACGATGGTTGGATTCTTCCAGACATCCAAGCTCTACCTTATTTTCATCTTTTACAATCACGACACCTTCCTCCGGGGTTCCCTCCGGCTTAATCAAAACGGTAGGATAAGATTTATGCGCCGGTGCACTGTTCAGGTAAAATAGGGGAGGATTTTCTGAATCTATACATTTGAAAGCAATCTCCTTTGCACCCATTCCGATATACATTCCCTCTTTGTAATCTACTTCATAATCTTTTCCGTCAATGGAGATGATACCTTTCGATCCAATATTGATGACTCCCATTTCTCGTCTTTCAAGGAAATATTCCGCTCGAAGCTCATCTCCTGCCGTTAACTCAATAGGCTCCACCGGAACCACCGAACCGATAATAATACGATCAATATAGCTGTATACTAATTTAATTTCTCCCGGTACAAATAAATCCTGAATCAAAAATTCCTCTCTTAACCGGTCTGTGGTATAATGCTTTACATCCTTGGGAGATGCTGCTGTTCTAAGCTCCATAAAAATGTCCTCCTTTTACTATTCCTTTTTTTATACTCTAGTATAACACGGGCATTTTCCGATTTCCTGCTATTTATTCCATAAAATATGGCATATTTTGAACTAAAATAATGATATTACTGTTATGGGAGAATTAAGAATTCTCCGTCATTGCGAGGAGCGAAGTAACGAAGCAATCCAGAATCTACTGGATTTATTGGAATTATACTACTTTAGGATACTTTGTCTGGTGTATTCTTTAAAGCAAAAAATCAGATACCTGGTGATATCTGATTTTTAAGAATGTTATAATGCAATACCTAAAGCTTATGCTTCTTTTGCAAACAAAACAGATAGATTCCGGGGAAGCAGCGGTAAATAATCTTCAAGACAAAGAAGTCTTATTTTTTCTGCCGTCTCTTCCGGTAACTCTTCCATACATGCACCTTCTAATAGCCATTGCGTTTCTTGCTCATCGAATTCCACCTTTGATTCAAGGTCCTTTAAGTAATACCTATTCTTTGGACAAATCGCCTGACACACGATACAGCCATGTAAACTGTTATGGGCAGAAGCGGAGAGCCAATCCGGAAACCCTTCGGCATCAATAAACTCATTGAGATAAGTCAGGCATTCTTCTGCCTTTATAATATGCCGGTCTGCCTTAATTGCACCGGTGGGACAATGAGTAAGGCATAAGGAACAATGTTCACAGCTATCCATCCTTTTTATATCCCCAATTGTATTACTATCCCATGGAATATCCGAAAAAAATGCTTTTAACGTAATAAGGCTTCCCATTCCCTCAACAAATGTAATATTATTCCGTCCATATAAACTAAGTCCGCTTCGTACAGCAAGAGGCTTCATTGGGAGACTTCCCGTTTCTTTTACATGATAACCTAAAGATATTAGTATATCATTTAAAACAGTTTCAACCCTGTCAGAATTATCTGTATACGGGCGGTAATGCTCATTCGGAAACGTATAGCACCTTTCATTCCAATTAAATTTAACCATAACATACGGACTCGGCATTGCTGCAATAATAATGGAACGAGGCGCAAATGGCAAATCAGGCAATTGAAATGAAAAAAAATCCCTTGCAATCAAGTCAATTAAGTCGGAGCCATATTCCCCCTTTTGAACTGTATAAGTATCATTTTCAAGTTTTTTTAGAATCTCAATGGGAACAATTCGTATTTGACCGTCTAATTTTTTTATTTCCTGTGATAAAATATCGTACAATGTATTTCCTCCTATTATTTGAGCAAGAGGCAAATACCAAAACTTTCAGTAATGCTTCCTGCATATTAAAATGTCTTCAACCTGCACCTATACATTACCACACTGCTCTTTCTATTATTTTTTATATACACAAAAACACTTCCTTTCCATTTGATAAATCTATTTTAACATACCATAGATATTTTAACAATATAAATCAAATACCAATACATTGCCGTATAACTATCAACATGAGAACTGGATAGCTTCGCACATCTCGCAATGACAAAGAGTGGACTTTTAATATATTACGACAAAAAGTAACAATTAACGACGTCCTTTCATATGATACAGTATAAAATTTTATGAAAGAGGTGAATTTAATGTCAATGCCAAAAATGGCTGGAAGCATAAAAAGCACGATGGCGAAAAACCCGCAGTAAATCAAGGTTTTTAGCCATTGTTCTTTTAATTTCGGAATAGGACAATCCAAGACTTTAATATAATTTTAGCAAGAATATTATTATTGGAGTTGAGGACTTGCAAGAGGAAAATAAAAAAATTACTTTACCAAAAGAGTTACAAGAGCAAATGCTAGAATTCTTTTTGAAAACCTCTATACCGAGAATAAAAAAAGAAAAGGAAAAACAGCGGCTTCTATCTGAAAACAAAGCGGATAGGAGCAACGAAGAATGAAAGAAAGTACAAGAAAAAATCTAAGTACGGGAATTTATGTAAGGGTATCGACTGAGGAACAAGCACAAGAGGGCTTTTCTATTCGAGCGCAAATAGAAAAACTAAAATCATACGCCCTATTAAAAGACTGGGATATCTATGACATTTATAGCGATGAGGGCATAAGTGGGAAAAATATTGTTGACCGTCCTAATATAAACCGATTAATAGAGGATATCGAGAACGGAAATGTAAATAATGTTTTAGTTTTTAAGGTTGACAGACTCACGAGAAACACTAGAAATTTGCTTGAACTGGTAGAACTATTCGAAGAATATGACTGCGCTTTTAACTCTCTAACCGAAAGCATAGACACCGATACACCTAGTGGTAGAATGTTCTTGAAGATAATCGGTATTTTTGCTGAATTTGAGCGTGAAAATTTAATCAGTAGAGTAAAAATGGGAATGGAACGTAAAGTAAAAGAAGGATACACTTTAGCAAACCGTGTAACAAGCTATGGATATACAAAAGAAAAAGGGCAAAAGGTACAAGAGATTAACGAATTTGAAGCGAAAATATTGAAAGAGATAGCCTCAATGTTTCTTGATAAGAATATGCCATTTAACGGAATTGCAAGAAACCTAGTCGAACGTAGAATACCAACAAAAACTGGTACGGGTTCATGGAGTGCAACAACAATCAGACAGATATTAACAAACCCCACATACATAGGAAAAGTAAGATATTCGATTGATGATGACGACAAATATTTTGAAGTAGATGGACAGCACGAAAGAATTTTATCAGATAAAATATTCTATGCTATCCAAGAAAAAATTGAAAATATGCCAAATGTTGTAAGAACCAAAAAACCAAGAGAAAACAGCTATTTTTGTGGTGTGTTAATTTGCGGAATGTGTGGCGGAAAACTTACCACACATAATTATTTATGTAATGCAGATGATGGCAGTGAAGAAAAGCAATATAATTCCTCGTATGTATGTAGAAAACGAGCATATCTAAGCGATGATACGAAATGCAAAAGCTCTTCAATATCTCACACGAAAATGGAGCGAGCTTTTATTGAATATATTGAAACAATATACGACCTTACAGAAACTGGAAATATTAACATAGACAAAACCACCCAGAACACAGAGAAAGAATTATTAGAATATATCGTCATCTTGGAAAAGCAATTAAACAATATACATGACAGGAAACGGCAAGTAATGGAACGGTATGTAAATGGTGAAATGGAATTTGACGAATATAAAAGTATTTTGAAAATTACGAATGAAAAATATGATACATTAGACAGCGAATTGCAAAGCAAAAAAGCAGAATTGCCGACCATATCGCAAACCCCTAGAGTGTTGCCCGAAGATATTATTTTAGATATCAAAACAAATTGGGATAAATTAGATAATAAAGAACGAATGATATTTTTACAAAGGTTTGTGAAGAAAATCACAATCGAAGTCGAGAAAAAGAATAAAAATTCCAACAATGTTAAAATTAAAGAAATAGAATTTAATCCAGTAAGCATAGTGCCCGAAAAGAATAGCTCTAACGTTAGAACGAAAATAAGAAGTGCCTTGAATAGATAATATTAAATAAAAAGAGCCATACCTAAATTACAGAGGGTGGCTCTTTCTCATTTTTTTGCTGTCTTGCCGTTTCTTCATTGCGGAACAGCAAAAAATCGTAAGTGCCGTATATATTTGCGTTTCAAGAAATTACTTAAATTACGAAGTTAAATACATACTGACACCTACAATAAAACAAGCAACAACGACAAACGAAATCAAGAGCCATCTCGCAATGTTTACTATTCTGTATGCAGATTCTACTATGGCATTTCCGCAAGCTAAAGTTTTAGCCTTTTTAGCTTTATAATATCCATCTATACAGCAAATTAGCGAAACTGGATAAAGAAGAAGAAAGAAGGTAATTATTGAAGTAATGCCTAGTTTTTGGGCTTGTGTAGCTAAGATTATAGCTTTTTCCTCATCGCTATACATACATTATCCCCCTTATTCAAGTTTAAGATTAATTATTTCAGTCATAAGGTGGCAATTCCTAATAAAAGAAGAATGCCATATATAATAAGACTAATAATGCCCGAAATAGAAGGAAGGATAAAAAAAATCCAACGCATTATGTTATTTATCATATATGCAGATTGAACCACAGGACTATCAGGGGCTAAAGATTTAGCTATTTTGGCATTGCGAAACCCCATTATGCAGCAAATTATTCCAATTAAACCACCGATAACCGTCCATGCAAAAAAGTATCAATACTATAGAAGCAATGCCCTGTTTCCGTGCTTTCATACCTAAGAGAACGCCCGTTTTTTGTTCATCTATACTTGACATATTATTTTCCCCCCTTTTTTCTATCAGCTACTATAATAAGGATTTTTATCCACCTTAAAAACACCAAACGGCGTTAAGAGAACAATTTTATTAAGCGTTGCAAACTCATGAGGTTTTATAATTGGTTGCACTTCTGTTGATGTAGATTTAGATGAACCAGCTTTAAAATTAGTAAACCGCTTATAGGATTGAGTTATTGCCATTTTTGATTTTTCGTATGTACCTACCACTTTTGAAAAATATTCCTGCGTTTCCACGTCATTGGCGTTTAGAACGGCTTTATATGGGCAGTTGTCGGCTATTACCTTTCTTTTATCCCTACCGTAAATATCATCTAACTGTGCAAGGCTTTGTATTATAAGGCTAATGGTTATTTTCTTACTGCGAAGCGTAGCAAGACCGCCCACTATTGGCTCAATTTTTCCCAATCTCGGAAATTCGTCCAGTAAAAATAATATTGGTTTTGAAACCATATTCGGTCTTTGCTCAAAATGCTTGATAAATTGGCTAACTATTAGGGCTAGCAGGTTTTTCCATTGCTCAATCAAATGTTCTGGAACAACGATATAAACATCAAAGCCTTTTTCTAAATCTTCCGGCGTTATATTTAACTTCTTGGAGAAACTATTTTTAACATCATCATCTGTTACAAATATGTGGATATTGTTTTTCACTTCATTTAATATTGATGATAATGTTTCAAGCTTCATATCAATAAAACCGCTTACAAAATAACTTGCTTGTATTGATGGGCTAGTGCTTATTTCTTCCACAAGCTTATCAACTGGCATTAAAAGCACGATAGATATTGTTTCAATAAAATGAATACCCCAAATTGAAAAAATGCAATATTGCGCCCGTTAATAAGTTTTGTGCTGACTGAATCCAAAAAGGCTCTTTTGTATTTGGTGGCAATGGTATTAGTGCATATGCTATGCTCTGCGCTTCTTGTGTTTGATTGCGTGCGGTTCGGAGCATATAATAGGGGTCGTACCCAAATGTATTTGAATCTAATGGACAAAACCACTTTATATTAGGTCTTTTATGTTTAGTCGTGGTGTATAATTCGCCCTTTATATCAATAGCAAACACTCTTTCGTTCCATGATAACAACGTTGGTATAGCAATACAGGAGCTTTTGCCACTACCAGAACCGCCGACCACCATGATATGCCCGTCCTCGGTTTCGTTCCTAGCAACGGGTATTCCATTTTGTCTACCGAAAACAAAGCCGTTACTATTCATTAGTTGCCTACTGACAGACGGAAAAATTTCGCCTGTGTCGTCATATAAGCCGTCTAATTCTAACTCAAAGTCAATATTTTTATTACTCCCAATGTCAACTGTACCGCCAACAACCTTTTTCCAATAAAAACTCCCATAAAAATCTAATTTGGAATTTTCCAAAATAGCCAGTTATTTTTAAAATCAATATGGCTAACTATTTTCTGGTCTTTTTAGTATTTAGATTTTGCCGAGTATGGAATTTTTGCAAAAAATTTCTTATGGGAGTTAAAAGACCAGGCTATTTTTTAATCTCATCATTACTTTGAAACTTTAATGCATTTTGATTTCATTTTTTACTAAGAGCGGACAGCCTGTATTTCGCACTCAAAACAATATCGACCTGTTGTTATGGGTTTTCCACACTCATTGCATTTTAAAAAGTGATTTCCGCTATTACTTAACATTTCCAGCCTTTCCTCTTGTAGATAATATTTAACAAGTGCTGTTGGAATATCTAGGGTTTTACATATCTCTGCAATTGTTGCCCCTGGAAATTCCTTCAAATATTCTTTAATACTTTGAAATTGTCTTTCCATATTCCTATCACAATTTTCACAAACCTTTTTTAATGCAAATGATTGAAATATTTGTCCGCAAAATTTACACGTCGTTTTTACAGTATGTCTGTATTCCAAAATCTCTCCCCCTGTTAATCAAAATGTGTACCTTTTGATAATTGTGGTTTGCTGTCAAAGCAGAAATATTTCTTGTAAAAATAATCCAAAATCTAAAAAATCATGTTGACATTGTAGGGCAATCGGTGTAAAATGTTCCAAATAATGAGCTATCAAAAGGTACACTTTTTGATAGCTCCTATTTATGTTGTATCAATCTATACTCACGCAAACGCCTGTAAAATGTGGCTTCTTTTAAGCCTGTTTCCTTTAAAACATCTGTTAGTGGCAGTTTACCGCTTCCCATTCTTTGATTAAAGAACTAAAATTTTCAGGGGTCTTTTTGATAGGTCTGCCAAATTGCACGCCACGCATTTTAGCGGCGGCGATTCCTTCCGCTTGACGTTTGCGGATAGTATCACGTTCGCTTTGCGCCACGAAAGAAAGAATTTGCAACACCAAATCAGCTATAAACGTTCCCATTAAATCCTTGTTTAAACGTGTGTCCAATAGTGGCATATCAATAACCGCAATATCAATGCCCTTTTTCTTTGATGAGTATTCGCCATTGGTTCTGTATTTCCTCGTAATTTCTCCCCAGTCGGTCAATACTTTTAATGTATAACAAATCACGTTTTTTTAGCTTTTTAATTAACTTTTGGTATGATGGGCGTTCAAAATCTTTGCCCGATTGCTTGTCTATAAACGTATTTTTAGACGGTATATTCAACTCTTGCATTGCTAAAAGTTGCCTATCCTCGTTCTGGTCTGTGCTTGAAACTCTTATGTATCCATATTCTGACATATAAAAACCTCCCTTTTTTAAATTCTATTCTACATTTAAAGGGATTATAGGATTATAAAAATTTTGTTTTTTATAACAAAATAAACACCGCTAGAGAATGTCTAGCGGTGCTTTAGTATTTATATTTTAAAATTATTTATTTTTTTCAAGACGTTGTTCAAACAATTCAGAAGCAGGAATACTCAAAGCATCACAAATGTCAAAAAGCACTTCAAGAGAAACGCTCTTTTCAACATTAGGAGCTTCTATATTACTTAAATGTGTTCTACTTATACCTACTATTTCACACAGAGCTTCTTGTGTCATTCCTCTCAACTTTCGATAGTATGCAATATTCAACCCTGGTTGAGTGTATTTGCTGTTATGTTTATTAGGCATTACCCTCACCACCTTAGACAATAGTTTATCAAAGTGTAGCTAAAAATTAAAATATCTTTGTCAATGATTGCTCCTGTCATTAAATAATCACAACTTATGCCGTATGCATTTCGATGACATTCACCTCCAAAAACTATTGTAAATTTGAAATGGAAAAATCAATACATTGCACTATCAACTCATTCCTACTAATATCTTCTTGATTCGCAATGTTGTCAATTTGCTTTAATTTGTCAACATCTAACCGAATAGAAATAACAACTTTTTCTGATTTTGATGATAATTTAACTGGCTTGAATTTAGACATAGATACACCCACCTTGTATAATAATATTATACTACACATCTAAGACTAAATATATATTCGAGTTTTTGAATACTACTTGTATTCAAAAATTAAATATGATATGATAGCAACGAAATTAAATTCTTAGGAGTGATTCAAATGAAAAAGTTCAAAAAATCAAGTATTGTCTTTTGTGCTTGCGGTATGCTTGCTTTAATTATTGTAGCCATAATTTATTCAAATTCAATCACTAGTGCTTCTCACACCGATTTACCCTTCTCTGTATCTTCCTATAAAATCTCCGATATAACGCCAAAAGAACAAATGATAGAATTTGATAAAAAAACACAACCAAGTCTTATAAGATTACAATACACTCACAATCAATTAACCACAAATTTCACTAGATATAATAATGGTGAAATAACTAAGCTTGATTTTTATGAATATTGTCAACAAGCTGAAAATGATTTCCAAGAAGCCTATATGAGTTTGGATTGTGGCACAACAATAAACGAAGAGTATTATTATGACCTATTTGGCATCGCCACACTCACAAGCCAAACTGCCACGCAAAAATTAAAAAGCTATTTAGATTCATCTTCCGAATCTGATTTATTTAGTGCCGAGGAAGATATAGCAACGAGTAAAGAAATGATTGACGGTTTATCAAACCTCAAAACATTCTGGTTTGAAAATGCAGGTTTTACCGATGAAGAAATTCAAGCCATAGTAAATGAGGCGGTGATATAATATTTTATTCGCCCTCTCGTCTGAATCTATTAAATAAACATTTTTTAAATATAAGACTTAAAGCACCGTCAGAGAATGTATGCGGTGCTTTTTTATTAAAAAATAATGTTATAATGCAAGAAGTTAATCAGCGCACTCTAACATATTCTCTCGCTCTTTCACGCTCACGGAGAAGTTTGATTAAGGCTTCGGCTTGTTCGTGCTGTACCCCTTTCAATATTTCTTGAAAATTACTCTTTGTTATAATGTCAATGTTGCGTTCACTTTGTAGCCGTGTGATTCTATCTTGTGCTAATTTCTCGCTCAAATGGTTTTCTTTATCCAGTTGTATCAATTTGTCTTTTACTCTCTGCCCATTAGGGTTAATCTCTGCAAGTAATTTTTGCTTTTGATATTCAAGAACAAAAATATTTCTATTAACTTCCAGCGGCGTTAGTTTATCTTGTCTTTGCTCTTGTATGCGCTCTAAGTTTTTCACCCTATATTCAAATCGTTTCACCTTTTCAGTCGCTTGTTCGGGGGGGATGTTATAGCTCTGATTAAAGTAATTTTCCGCTTGCTGGCATGAATTTTCAAGATATGTTATTTGTTCGTTAATAGCTCTTTTATTTGAAAAAGGTTTCATTTCCATTCGTTGGATTTTTAGCTTGTCAATTTGCGTTCTCATAATAAAGATATGTTCGGTGTCCTCTTTGATTTTATCCGATTTTAATTTTAAGGACTGTATTTCGTGCCGTGCGTTTGCGACTTGTTGATTTGTTGTTGTAATTTCCTTGTCAAGAATGCAATAACACTGTTTCAGTTCGTACATATATTCCGCTGTAATTTCAGGGCTTATGCGTCTTTCTACGTTTCGCTTCATAATATCCCTATTTTCATTACCAATTTCTGTTTTTATACCCTTTCTTTCTAAATTCCATGCCTCAGGTCCCATATGTTTTGTCGGCTCTCGGTCGATTCCTTGCGCTTTTAGTGATAAATGGCTAATCCGTTCGTCAATCTCCAACCGCTCAAGCTCCCTATTAACAACTTTCGCCCAATTTTCACGCCATTTTTCCAGTGTTTCTGCCTTTTCCCAGTCGGTCAACGGAATGTTTCGGCTTTTCCAACCTTTGCCGCTTTTTAGCCTAATCCGATTCCCGTTTTTGTCTAAAATATACTCCTTTTGTGTTTTGTTTCCCCAAGAACCATCAGTAACTTGATTTTCACTAGGCTTTTTATGCTTCCAGCCATCCCTGATATTAACCCAAATATAAATTTAAAAAGGGAAGATACCATTAATATGATTATTGCATCAATTGCTACGGAGGAACTTGCACTCGCCCACATTTTAAATGCAGAAGGTGAAAAACTTCAATATATCCTCGGAACATTGGATGGAAAAGATCCCGGCGAAATAACATTCTGCGATATCATGGAAGCTAATAAAAGCATACAAAAAACAATAAAGGAAGTAATGAAAACAGAAATGCTCCTGGAATTCAAACTGGAAGATGCTATTGAACTGGATGAGAAAGGAGCTGAGGAATAATGCCGGCGCCATATGGAGAGGGGTTATTTGCAAAGGAACTGCCCAGAGGTTATGGATTAAATATCACAGATCTCTTTCACATTGTTGAGCCGAAATCCGATGATCCCGGCATTAACAGCAAAGTTGATTCACAATATCCTAATGTTGCAATTATAACCTTTGACACAACAAATCAATTTGGAGGAATGTGGGCAAAAGAACAGTTAGATTTAACCATGCCTTTTTCTACAGAGATGTATCTGTATCTTGGACATCAGTATGGTAAAACCGGAAACGCTGCTGACGGAATCACATTTACCCTGCATAACGACCCCGCCGGACTCAATGCCATAGGCGGAGCCGGAGAGGGTCTTGGTGTTTATAAGGGCAGGAAATGGACCGGTGAGTATTATCAAGGCAACCCTGTAACAATTGCTCATGGCACCCATTTGAGAAATTCATTAATTATTGAGTTTGACGCTTACCAAAATTTAATAAACCAGGGAGCGTTTGTAGACGACCCTGCCGGTTCTGCTCACTGCTCTATTCTGACCCCTACAGCTGATAGTATCTCTGTGCAGAGCCATAGAAATACTTTTAATTTCACCCCATCACAGGAATGGATCAGATTTGGAGCAAACTGGGTTCCAAATGAAAATGGGGGAGGAATATTAAGCTACACCTTTAATGATGTTCCAAAAACCTACACTATAGATAATATTATTTCGACTTTCGGCAGTAAAAAGGTTTATTGGGGATTCACCGGAGCTACCGGTCAACTGACATCTGTTCTTACCGCCGCTATCACCAGATTGCCGCTACAGGGAATTATTACAGAAAAAACAGTAAAAAATACGGACGGAGAAAATATAGACCATGGTCATGCTTTACCGGGGGATATATTAAACTATACGATCCGGGTCACAGCACAGCCGCTATCTGGTTCAATCGGACCTGTTATTATTGAAGACGAAATTTCTGAACATGTGGAATATGCAGAAACTTATGTCAGTGTAAGAACAAGCACCGGCGATGTATTTAACGCACCATCCTCTTTCAGTTCCAATATCATGTCTGTTAACACAACACGATCTTTGTCCGCAGAAGGCGACTGGATTGAAATCACATTTAATGTTAAGGTCAAGGAGGATACCACCGGAGCAATCATTTATAATTGGGCAGTAATCGATGCAGATGGTTTATCAGAACGACAGGAAACAAATATTACAGATGTTACAATTTTCGCAGAGCCGGAAAAAAAAGTTTCTGACAAAAGTGCTGCCGAAAAAGGAGGAAGTGCAGTCAAGTCAGGAGACGAAATAACTTATGAAATCGTCTACGGCAATGAAGAAAATACGCCTGTTGATATTCTCATTACCGATGAACTGCCAGACGGAGTGGATTTTGTATCATATGCACCAGGTTCTGCGGCTGGATCATATAATAAATCTACCCATACCGTGACCTGGGACTTAAAGGGTATTCCCCATGGTACCGGTACCGTGTCTGTGATTGTAAGGGTAAACGAAAGTGCTTTGGTAGAGATTGTTAATGATGCAACTGTGGTAATCGGTGCAAATACACCACATGTAACAAATACCGTGCCAACCAATAATCCCAGAAGATCCAAAGAAAAAAGTATCAGATCAAAGCACCGCCGGACAAAACAGCAGCGCAGTTAAGTCAGGCGATAAAATAACTTACGAAATATCCTATTTGAATTATGGAGAAACAACCGCTGACATCATTATTATCGACAGACTTCCTGTCGGTGTGGACTTAGATTTAAATTCAATTTCGGATAATGGCATTTATGATAAAGACACACATACTGTGACCTGGACATTAATCGATGTTTCCAGTGGAACCCGCGGTACAGTGTCGTTGGTCGTTAGTGTAAATAAACAAGCTGTCGTAAGAATCGGAAACTACGCAACCGTGCAGGTAGGTGATAATGAATCAAAATCCACAAATCTTGTAGTAAATCCTATAAAAGGGTTACACTGTACCAGTTATAAGCAAACAACAACCTGCAGAAAAATAATTAAAGGGTATCTCAAGTGGGAAGACAATGATAATATAAATAAGACTCGCCCGCTCAGCGTAGATATCATTCTTCTGAGAGAGAATAAAATTTATCAAAGTATCAGTATGGTTTCATCAGATGACGGAGCTTTCTCTTTCGGATGTCTGCCCATTTGGAAGAATTCCGATGAAAAATACAAATATCAGATAGAAGAATCTGCCATTCCTGATAATTATATAAAAAAAATTGAGGGATATGATGTTACAAATACGCTTTCTGTATTCAGAATCCTATAATTATATCCATGTTACTTGAATGTAAATATATCAATTCTCCTAAGGATTTGTAATCTCTCAGCGAGTAAAAGCCTATATATTCAAGGCTTTTGCCCGCTGAGAGAACATATTCTAAGCATAAGCAGGTTTGTAGGTTTCCATATAAACCTTTAGACTCTTTGCTCTTGTCTAAATTACAATCATCTATAACTGTTTTTTATATTGAAATCTTTCTGATAATGTACTATGATTATCTTACAGCCACAAGGCGAGTATACCCCTGGAAGGAGCTGGTTAATTTTGATTATAAAAGGGTGGTTTTTGTCCTAACCTTAAAAGGACAGCTGACAGGAGGCTTGTCCTCCTGTCTTTTGATTGATTTTTAATTTTAAACGAATTTATAAGGAGGTGCAAAACGATGAATTCTCAGGTTATTGTAAATAAAACAGTTACAACATGCTATAATAGAAGTGATAAGGAGGTTCTCGTTTTTAATGTATCGAAACGCAAAGGATGTACTTCCACCTGAACTGCTTGAGGAAATTCAAAAGTATCTATGTGGGGAAATACTTTATATCCCACAAAAGGAAAACGATAAAGCGTGCTGGGGACAAAAAAGCGGTATGCGTTCTCAGGTGAATATGCGAAATATTGAAATAGTAACAGATTACAAAAATGGTATGAAAATAAATGAACTAATGGATACCTATTGTCTGTCAGAAGCAAGTATACGAAAATTATTTTTTGACCGCAAACGAGATTTACAAACAATACATTCATAAAAAAGGTTATGAATGACTGGCATATTAGTCATTCATAGCCTTTTCTCTGTAACACCAAAACCGATTGACAGCAGGACGAAATCAGCACGGCAGGCAAAACCTGCAGAAAAGGAGAAAAATATCATGATTATAATGATTCTTGAAGATGATACAGCTTTATGTAACGGCATCGAATTGGCTCTTGCCGCTCCTGACAGACAATTCGCGTCTTGTTACAGTATTGCTGCGGGCAAAAAGCATTGCAAAACAACTCGCCCGATTTATTTATATTAGACATCAATCTGCCGGATGGTTCGGGGCTTGATTTTTGCAAAGAGCTTAGGTCTGCGGGATATTCCGCACCTGTCCTTATGCTTACCGCGAACGATACCGAACTGGATATGGTGACAGGACTTCAAAGCGGCGCGGATGATTATGTTACAAAACCATTTTCACTTGCTGTACTCCGCGCACGAATCGACGCTTTATTACGGCGGGGTTCGTATAAAGATGCAAATATCGTTGAGGGTAAATGTTGATCTTTGATTTTGAAACCTTGCGCTTTGTAAAAAGTGGACAAACCATTGAATTGTCGAAAACGGAAGTACGATTGTTGCAACTGCTTTTTACAAACAAAGGGCAGACAATACCCCGCGAACGATTGCTCACACTGATATGGCCGGACGGTACGGAATATGTTGATGAAAACGCACTGTCCGTGGCGGTGCGGCGGCTTCGCGCAAAATTAGAGGACGACCCATCGAATCCGCAATATATAAAAACGGTTCATGGCATTGGTTATAAATGGGTGGTGAGCCTATGATTTTGGGTAAAAATCTGTTACAAAACTTGATGAAATGCTTGACGAAGCGATTGCGGGAACATTTCAAGCGCAGTCATATAACGAGAGCCAGTTATCGAAAATCGAATCGAAAATGGTGCGCTTTATTGAACAATCCCAATTAAGGCGGGAGCAAATCGAAGGCGAACGTGAGCATGTCCGTTCACTGATTAGCGATATATCCCACCAGACTAAAACGCCGCTTGCCAATATTGCACTTTATACGGGCTGCTCGCAGAACAGAACTTTAACGGACGAACAAGCCAAACTCACGGAGCAGATTTCCGTTAGTGCCGATAAATTGACGTTCTTAATCCAATCCCTTGTAAAAACGTCGCGTTTGGAAAGCGGCATTATCAAAATTGAACCGAAACCCGGAAATGTATTTGATTTGGTCGCCGCTGCCATTACCCGAGTGCGAAAGCCTTGCCGATGCGAAGATGATAAGTCTTTCCACCACTTATGATGAATGCGCCGATTATAGCACTGATTGATTCCCGTTGGTGCGGGGAGGCTCTTTTCAATATCATCGAAAATGCCGTTAAGTACACACCTGGAGAACGGCAGAGTAACCGTCGCTGTGACGGATTATGAAATGTTCGTCCGTATTGACGTTTCGGACACGGGGCGCGGAATACGCGAGGAAGATTTACCAAAGGTTTTCACGCGGTTTTGGCGAGCATCGGAATCGGCGGACAGTCCGGGTGTTGGTGTCGGTCTTTACCTTGCCCGGGAGATAATCACAGCCTGCGGCGGATATATGAAAGTCAATTCGGAGGTTGGGAAAGGCTCTACCTTTTTCCGTGTTTCTTTCAAAAGTGTAAGATTTGAGAAAGATGCTCGAAAGAACTGTATATTAAGATATAGGCAGTCGGAAATTTCGGCTGCCATTTTTAATTTGGAGGGAATAAGCATGAGTGTGTTAAGAACAAATAATTTGAAAAAATACTACGGTACAAACGCGGAGGTCAAGGCGATTGACGGCGTTAATTTTTCTGTGGAATCCGGCGAGTTTGTGTCTGTCATCGGCAGTTCGGGAAGCGGAAAATCAACGCTTCTGCATTTGCTTGGCGGGCTTGACCGTCCTACTGACGGAACCGTTGAAATTAACGGCAAGCAGATATATTCCATGAAGGACGATGAGCTGACGATTTTCCGCCGCCGTAATATAGGTTTCGTATTCCAAAGTTATAACCTTGTTCCGGTGCTCAATGTGACGGAAAACATATTGCTCCCCATTCAGCTTGACGGAAACAAACCGGATATGGCGTACATTGACCGCGTGATTGAAACGCTCGGATTATCCGAAAAACGTACAAGTATGCCGAATCAGTTATCAGGCGGTCAACAGCAGAGAGTGGCAATCGCCCGCGCCATAGCGAGCAAACCCGCGATTGTTCTCGCGGATGAGCCGACAGGCAACCTCGACAGCAAGAGCGGTATGGACGTGATGGGACTCTTAAAAGTCAGCGGTGAAAAATTCGGGCAGACGATTGTTTTAATAACCCACAACCCCGGAAATCGCGCAAATGGCCGACCGCACCATTCGCATAGAAGACGGCAAAATTGTTTCGCATTGTCGGGGGAATGATCGATGAAAGTATCAAACCGCAAGTGTATCCGCGCCCTGAGCATAAAGAGCATGAAGGCGGCAAAAGGGAGAAATATCATCGCAATCATAGCGATTATGCTCACTTCAATTCTCTTTACCTCGGTTTTCACCGTCGCTATGTCCATCAACGATTCTGTTCAAGACGCAAACTTCCGGCAAGTGGGCGGTTACGCCCACGGCACGTTCAAATATCTGACACAGGAGCAGTTTGATGAGCTAAAAAATGACCCGCTGATAAAGGATTATGGTTTGCGTATTCTTGTTGGTATGCCAATGGAGTTTCCCTTCAACAAAGCCCATGTGGAAGTCAGCTACTGCGACGCAAATGCCGCAAAATGGATGTTTATAGACCAATAAAGGGTTCACTCCCGCGTGAGGGCACAAACGAGGCGGCGACCGACACCACGGGTTTTGGCTTGCTTGATATTGAGCCAAAGCTCGGCGCGGAGTTTACCATGACGTTTAACGTGGACGGAACGCAACTACCGAAACCTTTACTCTCTGCGGCTGGTGGGAGTATGATGAAGCGATTACCGCAAGCCATGTGCTGATTCCCCAGAGCCGTGCGGAGGAAATTTTCACGGCGCTTGATACACAGGGCTTTGACGGTATGACAGGTACATGGAATCTGGATGTTATGCTGGGCAGTTCCATGAATATTGAAAATGATTTGATAACCATCCTTGAAAACCACGGTTATCAGACAGAGAATCGAACATCGGACAACTCTGTATCCATCGGCGTCAACTGGGGCTATACCGGAGCGCAGCTCTCCGACAGCTTTGACCCGATGACGCTCATTGCCATCGCCGCATTACTGCTTATTATCATTTTCACAGGGTATCTCATTATTTATAATGTCTTTCAAATTTCCGTCACGGGAGATATTCGTTTTTACGGTTTGTTGAAAACCATCGGAACAACAGGCAGGCAATTAGGGCGCATCATTCGGATTCAAGCTCTCACACTGTCGCTTATCGGCATACCGTTGGGGTTGATTGCGGGATGGATTATCGGCGTACGGCTTACACCTGTTATTTTGTCGGAGCTTAACGGCGTGCAGATTGATTCGGTTTCGGCAAAGTCCGCTGATTTTCATTATTTCTGCGGCATTCTCTCTGATTACGGTGCTGATATCCTGCCGTAAGCCGGGGAAAATGGCGGCAAAGGTTTCCCCGTAGAGGCGGTGCGGTATACAGAGGCAAGCACATCAAAAAAACAGACCCGCAAGGCAAATTCCGGCGCGTCACTGCTGAAAATGGCGCTTGCCAATATGGGACGCAACCGTAAAAAAACCATTGTCACGGTGATATCCCTATCGCTTGCGGTGGTGCTGTTAAACCTGACCTTCACTTTTACAAATGGTTTTGACATGGACAAATATTTGCGCAACATGGTATCTGACTTCATCTTAGCTGACGCGGGATATTTTCAGGTAACTACATTTGCATGGAATGCGGTGGACGAATCCGCGATAGCCAAATAAATGAGCAGGACGGCATTACCGATGGCGGGCGTGTCTATGGCCTGACGACAGACGCGCTGGAATTTATCACAGAGGAACACTACCGCGAAGGACTGAGTCAATGGAACCCTCCCGAAGTGGTTGATTTATCGGTGAAAAACAGCGAAAAGCTGGACGGCAGACTTGCCATTAATGTACAACTATTCGGTATGGAGAATTATGCTCTTGAAAAGCTCACCGTGTTAGAGGGCGACCTTTCCAAGCTTAATGATTCCGGCGGCCGTTATATCGCCGCTGTATATGCCGAAGACGATTACGGCAACGCCGACATGGATAGCCATTGGGCGCGAGTGGGAGATATTATCACCGTCCGCTATGTGGAGGAGTGGGAATATTATGACGCCAAAACCGGTGCTGTGCTGACAGGGGATTTGGATCAAGCCGGGTGGTACAGGCACGCAAAGAAATACTTGGATGTTAAATACGAGGTTGCAGCGCTTGTGACCGTACCGCACGCCATCAGTTACCGTTATTATGGTTCGGACGAATTTGTACTGGGAGCTGACGTATTTACTGCTGATACCGGCACAAGCGATGTAATGTTGTACGCTTATGACACCACAGACGAAGCAAACGCCGGAATGGAAAACTTCCTGCAAAACTTGACCGGAATCCGTACAGACACAGTACGATTATGAAAGCAAGCAGACCTACGCCGAAAGCTTTTACTCTTTCCGCGATATGTTTGCTATCCTCGGCGGAGTGTTGTGTTTCATCATCGGGCTTGTCGGAGTGCTTAATTTCTTGAATGCGGTGTTGACAGGCATTTTCGCCCGCCGCCGTGAGTTCGCGGTTTTGCAGGCAGTAGGAATGACAGGAAAACAGCTTAAAACAATGCTCGTATGGGAAGGGCTTTTCTACACGCTGGGTGCGACAATAGCTTCAGCAATTCTTGCCATCATAAGCGGGCCGCTTTTGAGCGGTGTGCTGGAGAATATGTTCTGGTTCTTTAGCTATAAATTTACTATTATCCCGGTGCTTGCGGTTGCTCCCATATTCGCCATTTTGGGCGTCATCTTACCGCTGTCCGCGAACCGCTTTATAGCAAAAAAGTCGGTGGTTGACCGCCTGCGGGAAGAATAAATAGGTATAGATTTTCATAAAGGCGGGAAACTTCATTGCCTATAATATATATTAACAGAAAACAAATTTCTGCGTGTGCTATGGACTATCCAT
>JALQSN010000239.1:0-75174 GCA_023690525.1 Holotrichia oblita
CTGCATTTCATCCTGTGCCAAAAATCATCCTTTAGTTTATTCCCCAACCACGCTGACTGTAACTTTAGCTGTAACCTCATACGGGAGCTTAATATCAACCTGTTTTTCGCCAACCATTTTTATTGGGTCGCATATTATCTTCTTCTTATCAATTTTAAAACCTAACTGCTCGTCCAGAGCATGTGCTATTTCTTTTGACGTGACAGAGCCAAAAACCCTGTTGTTCCCGCCAACTTTAACCTTTACAACCACGGTTTTCTCTGCTAATGCCGCTTTTACAGCGTTAGCCTCTTCTACATCGTTTAATCTCTTTAATTCTTCGCTTTTCTTTTTTGCCTCTAGTTTTGCCAAATTTTCTTTTGTAGCTTTGATAGCAAGTTTTCTTGGTATTAGAAAATTGCAAGCGTGTCCGTCGGAAGCGTTTATGATTTGCCCTCTTTTACCCGTTCCCTTTATGTCTTCTAACAGAATGACTTTCATTTCAAGGCCCCCTTTTATCTTCAATTTGACTATTTTCATAAACTGAGCGAAGGAGATATCCCTCATTGTGTCTGCCTAGATTGCGGTATCTTCCAAAATTTGCTCCGCTTTTATCTTTTCGACGTCCCAGGATAATATAATTTCACTAAGAATAATTTGTCTGGCTGTAGATAACATTTTTTTCTCAACAGAAGACAGACCCTTCTCTCTTTCTCTGACTCTTAAATTTCTAAAAACTCTGGAAACCTCAGTTAAACTCCCAGTTTTAATTTTTTCCATATTCTCGTTATATCTCTGATTCCAATTATCCGCCATTTTGACAGGTTTTTCTTTAATACTGTCAATAATAGAGATAATTCTGTCGGGAGGAAGAACTGCGCGTATGCCTAATTTAGACGCATTTTTCACAGAAACCATTATTTTTAAATTTCCAATAGGTATGCTAAGGACATAATAGCTATTTTCATTTCCGTCAACAATTTTCTGTTCCAGCCCCTCTATAATGGCAGCTCCATACAGTGGATAAACTACCTTGTCTCCCTCACTAAACATTAACTTCACTCCTTTGAAACTAAAAAATCATATTCTAACACATATGCTATATGCATTATATCATAATTCCGTGAACAAATCAAAAGATTTATTGATTCCTTCATTTTCTTTCATTTTGGCGAACAACCTAAAATAAACAACCCTCAAAGCGGCAGTTTGTTCATTTATCTGGATTTATGTTATGTAACGCCCGCATTATTCCAGTCATATACTATGAATAAATATTTAGTTTGATGGAGGGTGTAAAATGGGCAGAGGATTTTTAAAAATTAATCTTTTTGTAGGAGATCAAGTTTTACCTGTCAATGATATGAAGGTTTTAGTAAAGGATACAAAAGGTAATATACTGTACGAACTTATTACAGACGAAAACGGACTTACTAAAGAAATATCTTTAGACGCGCCGGATAAAAATGCGTCTAAAGATCCTTACAGTAATACGCCTGACTTTTCGACATACGACGTTGAAGTCCCAAGTGCGAAAGGCTATAAAAAAACAATCGTTTACGGCGTTCAAATTTTTGACACAATCACTTCCATTTTACCGATACAATTACACCCCGTAATAAAAAGCGATATGCCGGAAGAAAATACCGAGGAAATCTATATACCTTATGAACATGGAGTTGATTTACCGAAAGAGCCCTCAAATCAAAATTTACAGGGTGAGCCGCCAAACCAACCTGAAACTCTTCCATATAATTACGACTTTTCTAACACAGGCGATATCCTTTTGGCAAATGAAGTCAAGATACCGGAGTATATTACGGTTCATTTGGGCTCTCCAAACGCGATTGCCGAGAATGTGAGAGTTCCGTTTAAGGATTATATAAAAAATGTTGCGTCAAGCGAAATTTTTCCCACATGGGATGAAGCGGCGTTATACGCAAATATTTATTCACAGATATCTTTCGCTTTAAACAGGACGTATACCGTGTGGTACAGGAGCAGAGGATTTGATTTTGATATAACAAACAGTACGGCTTTTGACCAATACTTTGTACCCGGCAGAAATTTTTTTGATAATATAAGCCGAATTGTTGACCGAATATTTAACAATTTTAAGAAGGCCGGGAAGACGAGAACCATTTTTCGCACAGTATTGCAATGGAACAACATCAAAGTGCGATGGCTTGTCCCAATGGGGTTCTCAAGATTTGGCGGCAAAAGGATATACTCCAATACAAATATTAAGGTATTATTTTCCAAATGATATTAATATTGTTGAATCCAATAACTTTACGCAGAATGTCAGCACGTTTCCCGGCACAGCGTTAAAAGAAGGGTCATCAGGCGAAGACGTTCGTCAAGATGCAGACTTATTTAAACCGAATAAGCGGTAATTTTTATATCCCCGCGGTTGGAATCCCCGACGGAAGGTTTGGTAGCGCTACAAAAGCTTCAGTTATTGCGTTCCAGCAGCTTTTCAATCTTGTACCCGACGGCATTATAGGCAAGAGCACATGGTATCAAATAACCAAAATTTATGTTGCCGTAAAAGAGCTTGCCGAGCTTACCAGCGAGGGAGAAAGGCTTAGTATCGGCGCAACTCCGCCAACCGTTACCATTCAAATGAATTCAAGAGGCGAGTACGTAGTGGAATTGCAATTTTTATTAAATTATATCGCGCAGTTTTACAATGAAATTCCGTTTGTAATAGAAAACGGCGTATTCAGGGACGATACCAAACGGTCGGTAGTCGAATTCCAGAAAAAATTCGGATTAACGCCGGACGGTGTTGTCGGACCCGGGACATGGAATAAGCTTTATGAAGTTTACTGGTCATTAAAAGAAGTAACACCGCCCGTTGAACCGCCATATCCTTCCGTACCGCCGTTTCCGGGCACCGCTTTAAGAATCGGTTCAAGCGGCAGTAATGTGCTTCTTATGCAAAATTATTTGAACGCAATCTCAAGGGTTTATCCTTCAATACCCTCTCTTGTTGCCGACGGTTTATTCGGCTCTGGCACGCAGGCGTCCGTAATTGCGTTTCAAAGACAATTTGGACTGACTGCCGACGGAGTAATCGGACAACAAACATGGTATAAAATTATAGACGTATACAACAATCTCCCGGCAGGCGGAGCCCCCCCATTTCCCGGTACTAATTTAACGATTGGTTCCCGCGGGGATAACGTGTTGTTAATGCAAAATTATTTAAACGCTTTAGCAAAGGTTTTTCCGGTAATACCGGCTCTTACCGCCGACGGCATTTTTGGTTCAGGCACAGCGGCGTCGGTCAGAGCGTTTCAAACACTGTTCGGATTAACCGCTGACGGAGTTATTGGAAGAAACACTTGGGATAAAATTGTAAGTGTTTATAATAATAAACCCACTGTTGCAGCGCCTCAGTATCCTGGCGCCGCTTTAAGGGTTGGCTCTCGGGGCAACGACGTCATTATCATGCAGAAATATTTGAACACTATTGCAGGACAATATCCGTCCGTTCCGAATCCCGGAGCTGCCGACGGTATATTTGGAGCGGGGACCGAAAAATCTGTTATTGCTTTCCAAAAACTATTCGGTCTGACTGCCGACGGCGTGATTGGAAGAAATACCTGGAATCAAATTGTTTCTGTTTACAACAAGATTCTCATGGGCGCAAGTCAGGTAAACGCCTTTTCAACCGGCACGGTTGGCGGTGGAAATAATGTTTTTGATAAATACGCTATGCTGTTAGCGCTTAGCATGTTTAAGAGATATTAGCATATTAATATCTGAAAACCCCTCGCTATAGTTTGCCGGCGAGGGGTTTTTATAAAACTAATTATTTGATTCGTAGCGTCTGTCGGTGTAGTCTATGACTTCAGAACCTTTGCTATGCGTTCCATATTTATACTCCAGCTTCATTTTTTCCACTCTCATACTGTAATTTAAACACATTTTAATTAAAATAAGAACAAAACTAAAAAATACAATCGCTGCAAATACACCGGCCATTACATCATCTCCTCATTTATTTCTCATACTATATTGTTTTGAGTATCAAAGCCATATACGATGCCTGTTTTAAAAAGTCTTGATTATTCGTATCTTTTGGGTTAATATTTGTATAATATATTTATTTGAGGGGAGTTAGTATGTTTGCACCGACAAATGAAGAATTGAAATCCGTTATTGGCAATAATGCAGACTATTATTTGAATAAGTTTGATGAAATAGCTGTCCGGAAGAAAGCCTTTTAATATAGCGGCGTTTATTCTCGCGCCTTTCATGCTTCTTTACAGAAAACTTATTTTACAGTTTTTGTTGCTTTTTCTGATTCCTTATCTTATAATGTCTTTTTGTTTATTCATTGTTATTCTTAAGGCGATAACGTTTGATTTTAGCTTTATCCGTGACGAAACGGCAGGGATATACGGCGTTATTATGATTCTGTGTTTTGTTTATATCGCGTTTAGCCATGCTTTCTGCGGGATTAACTTCAACAAAATGTACCGAAAAAAACTCTTTCGGGATTTTGAAACGGAAAGCTTAGACTTGGCGGAGGGCATAAAGCCGAGAAAGCGACTTATAAGCAAAAAAGCTTTGATGGCTCTACCGGTAGCTTTTTTCGTAATTTATGCCTGCTTTAACATGTTGACGACATTTGGAATAGTATTTTATGGTGCTGTGGAACTTATAAATAATTCCGGCGGGGAAATTGAAATAGAAGATATACCGGGGATTATTGATGAAAAAATGGCGGAATTTTATTCAGAATATAAATAGGATTAAAGGTAGGGGGCGTGTTATAAAATACAGAGGAGTTTTAATTTTCAATAAAATATATTTTTCGACAATTATGCTTTACTTTCAATACGGAAATATATTATAATACCATACGACAGCTTATGGAATAAGTTTTTAAAATTTGCATAAGAATATTGTTATAATTGATTCAAATTTTTAGGGGAGGAACATTAATGGTCAGCATAACAGAAATAACAGTCATAAGTGTAGACAGAAGCGAAGACAGCTGGGCGATTGAGGGCGAAATCCTTTTTGAGTCCGATTTATCCACACCTTTTTCAGTTACGTACTATCCTGACGATGACGATTTCGAAGAACTTGAAATTGAAATAAATCCTGGGGATTACGATAAAAAATTATTAAAAGAAATGATTATTGAAGCAACTATTAATTACGAAGATTAAATTCTATTATTAAATAATAAAAGCCGTTCGTATTACGACGGCTTTTATTATTTGAGCGGTATATGAAAATTACCGCGTTCTGCTTTCTTCAATAAAAGTTTTTAACTGGTCTGTCGCGTCAATAAGAGGCTCAATTGAATAATTATGGTTGAGGCAATCTATGACGGAAGCCAGATATTTTGACATATCAACCTCACGATACCATTCCATCTGCTTTATACTGTTTGGCACATAGGTCAGGTTTGTGGAATAAACGCGGTTGAGGATGCCTTGTTCATACAGTTTCGTAAATGAGTCCGAGCCTTCTGTGAAGAAAGCAAAAGTCGTAGCCACAAAAATATGCTTTGCCTCGCGTTTTTTAAGCTCTAAAACTATATCAATAACCGATTCCCCGGAAGAAATCATATCGTCAATAATTATAATATTCTGTCCTTTAACGCTTCTCCCAAGGTATTCATGCTGTACTATGGGGTTTTTTCCGTTTACAACTCTCGAATAGTCCCTTCTTTTATAAAAGAGTCCGGCGTCGATACCCAAAACGCTTGAATAGTAAATTGCTCTGTCCATAGCGCCGGTATCAGGGCTTATGACTAAAAGGTCATTGTTATCCATGGAGATTTCTTCTTCATCATTAATGAACGTCTTAACAATCTCGTATGTTGCGTACAAATTTTCAAAGGAGCATAATGGAACAGCGTTCTGGACGGCTGAATTGTGAACGTCGAAAGTTATGATGTCTTTCACGCCCATTCTTTCAAGCTCTTGCAGCGCCATTGCGCAGTCTAAGGATTCGCGGCCTTTTCGCCTGTCCTGCCTCGACGCGTATAAAAGGGGCATGATAATGGTCGTTCTTTTTGACTTCCCGGCAATCGCCGATAAAACTCGCTTTATATCGCTGAAATGCTCGTCCGGGCTCTTGAAGTTTGTATATCCGTACATTTTATAAGTTACGGAATGGTTTCCAACGTCGCAAAGTATATAAACGTCCTTTCCGCGAACTGATTCTTCGATTTTTGCTTTGCCCTCTCCGTTTGAAAAACGGATCTGGTCAACGTTGATGATATAGGATTCAGGCTGAATTTGACCGATTCTTTCTTCTTTAATATGCTTATCTACAAGCTTTCCAATCTCAGTGCAGCCATCCATAATAATAAGGCCAAGCGTGCCTTGCGTATAAATTGTTAAACTGTCAGGAATCATTTGTTTCCCTCCCGAGGATTCACTCGTATCTTAGTATTTTAATAAAGAGTGTACAGGTAAACCCGCAAATTTTTTTCTGCCGTCAAATCTAAGAAGCTCAATCAAAAAACTCAAACAGACAATTTCCCCTCCACAGTCTTCAACCAAACCGCAAATGGCTTCGCAGGTTCCTCCTGTGGCTAATAAATCGTCAACAATAACAATTTTTTGCCCTTCTTTTATTGCGTCCTTATGTATTTCTATTGTGGCTGTGCCGTATTCGAGCTCATATGATTTTGAGGCCACCTCATAAGGGAGTTTCCCGGTTTTTCTGACCGGAATAAAGCCTTTTTTCATAGCGGCGGCAATAGGTACGCCGAAAATAAACCCTCTGGATTCCGGACCTATGACAAGGTCGAAATCGAGCTCTTTAAATGGCTCCATCATTTCGTCGATAGCGTAGCAAAGGGATTCCGGGTTTTGCAAAACAGGTGTTATATCCCTGAAAATAATTCCTTTACTGGGGAAATCGGGAATGTCTCTGATAATTTTCTTTAAATCCATCTCGAAAACCTCTCTTGAAATGCATTTTAGTTATAATATATTAAAATCTAAAATTTTCAACTGAACTGATACATTATTATTATAACTGTTAATTTCAATATTGTACAGCAAATCAATTTCTAATTTAACATTTTTATTTCCTGATAATATGGACGAATAAGTTTTTTCGGAAAGGCTTTGTCTGAATTTTTCTATTTTAGAAAAGCAAATTGCCTGCAAGCATCTGTTTTCTTCAGGCAAAATAAACGTAAACTTAATTGTATTTTTATTTTCACCTAATATTTCCACAAAATCTGCCACTACTCTGAAACTTGCGAACGCGGGACAGCGATTGCCTTTCCCGAAAGGGGATAACGCGCTTATTTCAGCGGCAAGCTCATAGGTCGCCTGATTTAAGTTAAGTACCATATCATAATCGTATACTTGGATAAAGTCGTTTTTGGTCAGAGAAGAGTTTTCGTTTAAATTCCGGCGCAGCAGCGGAAGATTTTCCTCTTTAAAGCTGAGACCCGCCGCCATATGGTGCCCGCCGAATTTCGTGAAAAGATCCTTAATCCTGTATAGCTCCAGAAACATATTATAGGCCGGGATGCTTCTTCCCGAGCCTTTCAGGTATTCTCCGCTCCTTGTAATTAAAATACAGGGTTTACCAGTTGATTCCCTTATTCTTCCCGCAATTATCCCGCATATACTCTCATGTACCGCGGGATCAAATAAAACGAGAACATCATCGTTTTTTTCAGGCGAGTTTTCGAGATCCGCCGTAATCCTCTCAAGCGATTTATTTGTCAGAGTTTTTCTTTCGTCGTTTAAATCCGCCAGCCGTCTGGCCAGAACCTCCGCTTCTATTTTGCTTTTCACTAAAAATAATTCTACGGAAGAAGACGCGTGCTTGAGTCTTCCAGTCGCGTTTATACAAGGCCCGAGTATGAAGCCTAACTCAAATACCCCTATGCGCTTTCCGTTTAGCTGTTTAAGGCTTATGAGCGTTTTTAAGCCCAAGTTAGAGTTCGCGGAAGAATTTATAAGCTCAAGGCCGTTTTTGACCAGTATGCGGTTTTCGCCGATTAAATCGACTACGTCGCAAACCGTTGCGATAGCCGCGAAAATTAAAAGCTCGTCGTCTAAATGAAACGGCAGTTTTTGTGTTTCAAATAAATACTTCGCAAACTTATAGGAAAGCCCCCCCGCGCATAATTCTTTAAACGGATAAGGGCAGTCATGCCTTTTGGGGTCTATTACCGCATCCGCCGGAGGAAGGTATGAAAATTTTACGCCGTCCTCCATATAAAAGCCGGGTTCGTGGTGGTCAAGCACGATAACTTTCATTCCAAGTTCTTTAGCCAGTGATATTTCGTCAATAGAAGCGATTCCGTTATCCGTTGTGAAAAGCAGTTCGCATTTTTGAGCGGATAGCTTTCTCACGGCGGATTCGTTAAGGCCATAGCCTTCCTCCTCCCGCTGAGGGATGTAAAAGTCGACGTCCGCGCCAAGAGATTTTAACGTTTTCATCAAAATGACGGTTGAAGTTACGCCGTCAACGTCATAGTCGCCGTAAATAATTATTTTTTTCCTTGCGTTGGCTGCCTCCATGACGATTTCAACAGCTTTGTCAACGTCTTTTAATAAAGAGGTTTGTTCAAGAAATTTTTTACCGGAGTTTAAATATTTTAGAGCGGAGTTTTTCGTGCGTATATTTCTGTTTGCTAAACAGGCGCAAACAGGGCGGCTTAGATTAAGCGTTTCGGACATTAATGCCAAATTCGCGTCTGTTTCTATTAAATTCCAGCGTGTTTTTTTCAAAATCATGGCTGAAGTTCCTCTTTATTACAGGCCGCTTTTTCAAAAATATCGTCTATGTCTTCCCTTGCGGCAATGAGCATGAGCGCGCACTCTACGCGTTTTTTCTGCATCTCGCAGCCAAGCTCATACGGCTTGTATATATCTTCATTCGATGAAAAAGCGTTTGCGGCGCAACCGCCTCCGCAGTAATATTTCGCCCAGCAATCGCGGCACTCTTTTTTAGCAAAAACATTGCACCCCTCAAAAATCTCTTTTACAGAGGCGTTTTCGTTTTCAGGATTTTCATAAACATTGCCGATTTTAAATTCTTCCTTGCCGATAAATTGATGGCAAGGGTATAAATCTCCTTCGGGGGTAACGGCCAAGTACTCATTTCCGGCGCCGCACCCCAGAATTCTTTTATATATACAAGGGCCGCCGGACAAATCCAGCATAAAATGAAAAAAATTAAAATCGTTATAACTATTATCATATTTTTTATTTTTATAATTTTGTATCATTATTTTCGCCAGATTTTCATATTCTTTAAAAATAACGGGCAAGTCGGATTTTTTTATTTCATAATCCAAATTAAGTCCCTCTTCACAGACAACCGGCTCTATGGAAATCTGTTTAAAGCCGAGCGAGGCAAAATGAACGGCGTCTTTTGAAAAATCAAGATTTTTTTTCGTAAATGTGCCTCTTATATAGTAATTATTTTGGTTACGTGATTCCGCCACTTTTTTAAACTTATCGGCAACGAGATCGTAACTCCCGGTTCCCGAGACGGTTTTGCGCATTTCGTCGTTAATTTCTTTTCTTCCGTCCAAACTCAGAACGATGTTTTGCATGTTTTCATTTATGTAGTCAATTTTCCGGTCATCTAAAAGGATGCCGTTAGTGGTTATAGTGAACCTGAAATTTTTATTATATGCTTTCTCAAGGCTTCTGGCGTACTCCACAATTTCCTTTACAACTTCAAAATTCATAAGCGGCTCGCCGCCAAAAAAATCTATTTCCAAATTCCTTCTGGTTTTTGATTTTTCTATTAAATAATCTATGGCGGCCTTTCCTGTCTCAAACGTCATAAGGCTCCGCTTTCCATGGTATTCGCCTTCTTCGGCAAAGCAATAGCGGCATTTTAAATTACAGTCATGCGCAACGGAAAGACACAGCGCCTTTAAAACAGGTTCTCTCTTAATGTTATTTATTTCCGCTGGTGAAGAAAAAATAAGGCCGTTATCATAAAGCTCTTTCATTTCGGAATAGCCTTCAAGAATTTCTTCCTCCGCATATTTATCTTTTAGTATATGAAAAATTGCGCTCAAATTTTTATTATTATAATGCTCCGCGATTTCATAAACCACGGGATTGACCGAGTGAACGGAACCGCTGTTGATATCTATTATTATGTAATATCCGTTCATGGTGAACTTATGCAGCATAGAGATTCCTCCAATTGTATTGCGGTTGCCTGAAAAAATATGCGCGGCTTTCGCCACCCATTCGGACAGATAATATTTTGTTTTTTGTTATTTTTTCTCACACGTTTGATTCGCAACCGTACAAGATGTTTTACAAGCGGATTGACAAGACGTCTGGCATTCGCCGCAGCCGCCTGATTTAGCCGATTGTTTGAATGTGTCCGCGTTTAGGGTTTTAACGTGTTTCATTTCTTTTCCTCCCGAATGGAGCGGTTCAACTTACAAAGCATCAAAATTATTTTTCATTCCGCATTTGAACCATGTGCGGAACGCTGTCGCTGTGAAAAATAATTTTGAATTGAATTAATGTTGAACCGCTATAATTAATAGAAGTATTATATCACGTTAAATTAATTTTGCAATAATAATGTCGAATTTGACAAGTCATTTTTTAAAATTTATTCCGATTATTCCTCCGAGTCCCCCTCCGGCAAATGACAGGATAAGAAGAGTCACGGTTCTCGCGTCGAATGAAACATGCCCAGAAATCCACACCTCCACGAAAATAAGAATAATTGCGAAAAGAGCCCCGGCGGTTATTCCCCACAGCCAGCCTTTGTTCGGGGCGGCTTTCGCAACGTCAAACCCTGCCACAATCGCCGAAACGGCGCAGGAAATCGTTATCACAAGCGACAGAGAATTTTCATTAAATGCTGTATATGTAAGTAGTACCGCGCAGCCGATTATTGAAATAGCCGTTATCGCACAGGCTATAAGCACCGCGCTGATTATGGCAACCGGCAGGCTTTTCACCTTTGTCTCCGCAGGCCTTTTCCCTTTCGGCCTTGAAATCGTGTCTGGAATCAATTGAATCCCTCCTAAAATTTATTGCTTGTAATATTGTACTTGTATAGTTTGAAAATTATGCTTTAGATTATGAGAAACATAGTAAAATTTTATATTTGAATTATCATCCAATATTTGTTATACTCTTTCTAGCATCTGGCATTTAGCGTCCAGCATCTGGAATGGAGGCCGTTTTGATAAAAATCATTCATGTAATAACAGATTCAAATATAGGCGGGGCGGGAAAAGTTCTGCTCAATCTTTTATCCGGGTTTGACAGGAAAAAATTTAACATGGTCGTGGTTTTGCCGGAAGCCTCTTTATTGATTCCCGAACTTAGAGCCTTAAGTATCCGATTTATTGAACTTTCGGACATAGGGGAAAAATCCCTGAGCTTTAAAGGAATAAGCAAGTATAAAAAAGTTTTTCTTGATGAAAAGCCGGATATTGTTCATACCCACGCAAGCTTTTCTGCGAGAATTGCCGCAAAAGGGCTTAAAATCAAGGTTGTTAATACCAGGCACAGCGTTTTTGACCAACCCGGCTATAAAAAAACGTTCCCAGTTAAAAACATTCTTGGATACTTTAACAACCGCTATTCAGATGTGATAATTGCCGTTTCTCCGGCGGCTAAAGACAATATTGTGGAAATAGGAACAAATCCGGATATCGTAAAAGTGGTTTTTAACGGCGTCAACAGACCCTTTTTGCTGAATGACTCTGAAAAAGCCGCTTACAGGCAGGCTATCGGTGTTTCTGAAAACTCCTTTCTATGCGCGATAATCGCCAGAATCGAGGAGGTTAAAGGCCATACTTATATTTTGGAGGCGGCGAAATTACTGCAAGACGCTAAACAGGATGTCGTAATCGCGATAGCCGGAACCGGCGTGATTGAAGAAGGCCTGAGAGAAAAACGCTGGAAGGCGGGCTTAAAAACGTATTGTTTCTCGGGTTTGTCGCGGACGTATATAAACTTGAGAATGTTATGGATTTGCAGCTTAACGCGTCGTTTGGAACAGAGGCCACAAGCGCGTCTTTGCTGGAGGGGATGAGCCTCGGCGTACCGGCGGTCGTATCGGATTTTGGGGGGAATCCATTTGTTATCACAAGCGGGGTAAACGGTTTAGTCGTTCCAAAGAAAAACGCCGAAGCGATTTTTGACGGCATAGTAAAATTTAAGAAAGATTTGGAATTTTACAAGACTTGCGCTAAAAATTCCGTTATTGTATATGATGAAAAATTTACGGTTTCGGCAATGGTTAAAAATACACAGGACGTATATTTTAATTTACTAAAATGAGGTGGTTAATTTGCTTTCTGACAGCCTGTTTTACAGGATGTTTATGTTCTTGTGGGGTAAGCTCAAGCTTTTTTATGAAAACAGCTTGCTTTGCAAAATATTTGAAAAATTCTTTGGGTTCATCATGGGAATTTGGTCGCAAAGCTTTATAAGGCATCTGCTTTTTGATGATTTGAGGATGGAAGAAAAATTCCGGTCTGGTTTTTTCGGGAGTACCGTTAAAATCGGGAATTTATTTGAGATAACTTCCGCCAAATGTAAAAACACCGTTTTAGACAGCGCGGCCGTTTCTTCAATAGGGAAGATTATGAGCGGCCTGCCGAATTATTCAACTGCGGTCTACGGCACATTTTTTGCCATGACCGGTGGCATCATGTTTGTTTCTAACTTTTTTAAGCATATGGAAAGCATGGTTTATATTATAGCTATCGCGTTTTTGGGCCTTGGATTAGTTCTTTTAATAATAAACAGACCGCTTTCCGGGCTTTATAACGGCAGCGCCGTTTTAAAATCAATCGGCGGTTTCTTCTTTAAGGACGCTGATTCGGGGATAAAAGAAAGCAAGGCAAAAGGGAATTATGTCTTATTCGCGGTTTTAGGAGTCTTGTTCGGTTTTGCCGGGGCTTTTTTGCCTGTTCAGTATTTTATTATGGGACTGGGCGGCTTCACAGGAGCTCTTCTTGTGTTTTATAAAGTGGAGATTGGAATATATGCGTTAGCTTTTTTGCTGCCGTTGCTTCCGACAATGCTAATTTTGGCTATAAGCGTTTTAGTCGCGCTTTCTTACTTTATTAAAGTTGTGTTTACAGGAGGCCAGCGCTTATCCATAAACCTTCTTGACTTTTTCGTCGCCGGTTTTTTGCTGATAATTCTGTATAGCGTCATTACATCTTATATTCCCAGAAGCTCTATGATAGTAGCCGCTGTTTACGTATTGTTTCTTTTAATATACTTTGCTTTTAAAAATGTTATTAATACAAAAGACAAGCTTTATACCGTCATTTCAATATTATGCGTTTCCGGCTTTTTAGTGTCGCTGTACGGAGTATACCAAAAATATTCGGGAAGCTATATTTCGGCTGAGGCATGGCTTGATACGGATATGTTTGAGAATATGTCTGGAAGAATTTATTCAACGCTTGATAATCCGAACGTTCTCGGCGAATATTTGCTTTTCATTATTCCAATGGCTTTCGGAATGCTTTATTACATGAAAAAGCCGCTTTATAAGCTTATTTGCATCGGCATATTGGTAACGGCATGCGTCTGTATGGTTCTGACCCTTTCGCGCGGCGCATGGCTTGGGCTTATCATCGGTCTTGCGGTATTCGTGTTTTTAAAAGACAGGCGTTTATTATGGCTTGCTCTGATTGCCCTTCTGATTGTCCCGTTTGTCCTTCCGCCTTCTATTATTGAACGCTTTACGACAATCGGGGATATGACGGACGGTTCGACTGCTTATAGAGTGAATATCTGGATGGCTTCTTTGAAAATGTTGAGAACTTTCTGGCCTGTTGGAATAGGGCTGTCTACTGATGTTTTTGTCTTTATCTACCGAAAATTCGCGTTTAACGCGGTTTATGCCCCTCATTCTCATAATTTATATCTACAAATTATGATTGACTTAGGCGTAGGCGGGTTTATTACATTTATTCTTATATTATCAGGCTGCTTCAAGAGCCTGCTGTTGTCTATGGGAAGCAAGATTAAACGCCTTCCTGCCATTGCCGCGGCTTTATGCGCGGGGATGCTCGGCTATCTGGTACAGGGCATGACGGACAATGTGTTTTATAACTACCGGATTGTTCTTTATTTCTGGGTAATAGTGGCCATAGACGGCGCTATATTAACATTAAAGGAGAAGGAATCATGAGAAAAAAACTTTTTGGTATTTTCAACATTGTAGACATATGCTTTTTTCTTATATTAATTGCCGGAGTTTTGGCCGTTGTTCTGTATTTTAATTCCGGCGGGAAGTCGGGCGATGCGGTGGACGTTTATTTTACCGTTGAGTTTAAAGAAATGGAGCCCGGATTTTTATCAAAAATCACCGAAGGCGGAGACGTCAGCGACAGCATAAAGGGCTATTATTTAGGCAAGGTGTTTTCTAAGGAAGAAAAGCAGGCCGTCAGCGCGGTATATGACCAAAATACGAATATTTATGTGGAGGCTGACGTTCCCGGCAAAAGCACTGTTTTACTGACAGTTAAAGCTAACGGCACGGAAACCGGCAAAGACATTTTAGCAGAAGGCCAACCCGTTAAAATGGGCAAGGAAATGACAATAAAAGGCAAAGGGTTTGCCTCCAAAGGATATATTGTGGATTTAAAAACAGAAAAAAAGTAGGAGGAACTTAAGTGGACAAGAATGGTAAACTCTTTGGGAAAATAAGCGTGATTGACATAATTGCTGTTTTAATCATTATTGGCGTTGCCGCGGGTACTGTATATAAATTTGTGTCGCCATACACAAGAATTGACACAGGGCAGAAAACTATCTCGTATACGCTTAAAGTAAACGGCGTTCGCGATTTTACTTATGAGTATTATACAAAGGAAGAAAACATTCAATGCTTTGATAAAAAAACCGGCGAATATATTGGAATTATAAAAAGCGTCAGGCAGGAGCCGTTTTTCGATACGGTTATGAGAACTGACGGCGGAATTGCCAGCGCCGAGATGCCAGGCGTTATAGCTATCTATCTTGATATTGAAGTTGATGGCGTTGAGACGGAAAACGCTTATTTCGCGCGTGGAACTTATGAAATAAAAGCAGGTTCCGAAGTTCCGCTCAGCACTAAATATGTGGATGTTATAACAACAGTCGACTCAATAAATGCAAAGTAAGGCGGTTCAACCTACAAGGTATCAAAATTGAACTTCAGTAAAAAACACAGGATTTAACCCTCCTGCATACTATATGGTATGATTGTTTTGGGAGGATTGGAAATCCTATGAACTTTGATTTTAACTATCAAATTGACGATGAGATGCCTGTAATTGAGAAACTTGATACGAAAAAGCCGGAAGTCGAAATTTCTGAAATCGGGGAACCGGAAATGGCATATGAAGTGCTATATGATAACCTGAAATCACCGCTCGAATTTGACGGCTATCCCGGGAACACGCCAGAATACGGCAGACCGCCTTTTGATAACCGTCCTTATGATGAACCCAGACCTCATGATGGACGCAAACCTCATGACGAACACAGACCTCATGACGAACACAGACCACCGGCTTGGCGTGAAGAGCATGGAGGCCCTCCGAAATTGGCGCCGCCTAATACTGTTCCCGATACGAAAATGAGCCTTAGAGCGGTGGATCCCGGTTCTATTAGAGGCTGCCTGTATAGTTACACATATGTGTGGTTAAACAATTCGCAAGGTTTCTGGTTCTATCCGGTTTATATAGGCCGGAGTTCTGTATCGGGGTATCGCTGGAACGGGTATGGCTGGGCTTATATTGGATTGGATTTAGATATTATTAAAAGTTTCTATTGTTTGCCTGATTGGTAAAATCCATAAACGGGGATGTTGCAAAGCCATATAACGGTTAGCAACATCCCCTTGTTGCGTCAAGAATTGATGTGACATGGAAAGACAGAATTTTGTTTGCTATACTTTTTTTCGGCTCTTTGGGTTGCAGTTTGTACTTTGTTTATCTTTTAGTGGTTGCTTTTACCCTTCTTTATCGCTTTTTGTCCGTCTTAACGCTCCCGCTTCCCTTTTCCCCGTCAGAGGTTGCGTTTAACTTGACCGCTCATCGATGATTTTTTCAATAACTTTATTTTTTCCTTTTCCATAAACCTTATAAACATCTGAAATATTCACATTATCTTTAATCATGTCAAATCCTGGGGATATTTCTGAAATCTTTACGGCAAAACCGCATCCCGCTGAAATTTCAGACGGGATGGGTATAATAGAAGCGATATCGGTTAGTATTTTTTCAGCTTTCATTGCGTCGTTTGTTGAATTGAACGTGACAATGAAATATGGGTTTTCAGTTTGTTCCATTATGGCTTCACGACCTTTTCAGCCGTAAGTAAAATAGTTGCTATTTCATACATATTTGATACGCCGCCAACTTTAAGAGAATCCATAAGGCCGTAATAATTAAGACATGCGCCGCAATTTATAATATTTACTCCCATATCCTGTAAAGTTGTGAGATCCTTTACAGATTGAGAGTCCTCTGTCGTCATTTTTACGCCGCTATTATAAAAAATAATGGTTTTCGGCAGGACGTCAAGCTCTGTCAGCGTATAAATAAAAGTTTTCAGAAGGGTTTTGCCTAATTCCTCATCGCCGTCTCCCATTTTATTTGAAGAAATAACGACAACAGCGCCGGTTTTCACTTCCTTTTTATCAGCAGCACTTTCAATTTTTGATGATTCGATCCCTTTTCCTTTTGTAATAATAATATTAAAATTCCCGTTACTCTCTTTAGTTTCATATGGAAAAGCCATTTCTTTAACCATTTTCTCAATATTTTCCATTGCTTCCAAATTATCCACAAAAACGGAAACAATACCGCCGTCCGTTATTTCCGCAAGCGCTTTTTTCGTTTTTATCACGGGTATGGGGCAGGTTAAGCCCAAGCAATTCAATTCCATAAAATCCCTCACCTTACTATAATATTTATATTCTCATGCGGGATAACCGAAGCGACAACCGCGGCGTCAATCCCTTTTTCACAAAGCCTTCTCAAAAGCTCGTCACAAAAATTCTCCGGTATGGAAATAAGGAGTCCGCCGGATGTTTGCGGATCGAATAAAATTTCTGTAAGAGCGTTGTCATCCATTTCGAAACGCACTTTTCCGGATAAAAATTTTCTGTTTTTCTGTCCTCCGGCGGTTATGATGAATTCTTTGGCGTATTCATATGTTTTTTTTATATAGGGTACGTTTTTTGAATCAACCACAATCGTATAATCCGTATTAGACATTTCATTCAAGTGGCCTAAAAATCCGAAACCAGTAACGTCCGTACAAGCGGAAACAGGGAAATCTCTTGCAACATCCGCTGCGTACTTATTAAGCGTTTCCATGGATCTAAGCGCGGCTAAGTACGCTTCATCCTCTTCTTTAAAAGCCGAATAAGCGGATGTGATAATTCCGATCCCCAGAGGCTTTGTAAGAATGATACGGTCTCCGATTTTACAACTGTTATTCTTAAGAAATCTCTTTGGGTCGACAATTCCCGTTACCGACATTCCGAATTTAATACTCTCGTCATTTATGCTGTGTCCGCCGCATAAAACCCCGCCCGCCTCCAGAACTTTTTCGCCGCCGCCTCTTAAAATTTCGCCTAAAATGCTAATGTCTTCTTTTTCCGGGAAGCAGACTATGTTGAGGGCCAGTTTCACTTCTCCGCCCATTGCGTATACATCGCTAAGCGCGTTAGCGGCGGCAATTTTTCCAAACATATAAGGGTCGTCGGTCATGGGCGGAAAAAAATCCAGGGTATTTATAATCGCTAAATCCCCGCTCAGTTTATAAACCGCGCCGTCGTCAGAGGAATCAAACCCAACCAACAAATTCTCATCATAAAATTTTGGAATAGATTGCAAAACATCTTTAAGCTTTCCCGGCGGCAATTTCGCGGTGCATCCGCCGCAGCCGGACAGCTTTTTAAAACTTCTCAAATCCATATAAATAATCCTTTCATCCGTTATTGTTTATATGTATAATAGTAGCAAAACCATCAGGAAATACAAGGAGAATACAATGATAAGTAATGAAGAACCTATCAGATATTTTGATAACTCGGCTACCAGCTTCCCAAAGCCGCCCTCCGTTGCCGAAGCGGTTTTTAAAGCCATCAATCAGGTCGGAAGCCCTAACAGGGGGGCATATCCCATAGCGGTGGACGCTTCCAGAATTATATATTCGGCTAGAGAACGTTTGGCGCACCTGTTTAACTGTGACCCTTTGTCGGTCGTTTTCACATCTGGGGCTACTGAATCATTAAATATAGCGATTCGCGGGCTTATAGAACAAAAAGACCATGTTATCACCACCGTGGCTGAACATAATTCGGTTTTAAGACCGCTTTATAAGCTTGGATGCGGTCTTGATTTCATCCCCTGCGATAGTTCGGGAAACCTAATTTACGATAATGTGGAAAAACTGATTAATGCTGAGACAAAAGCTATAGTCGCCACTCATGTCTCGAATGTAACCGGTATACGAACCGATATTGAATATTTATCAAAACTATGCCGCGAATACGGCCTGTATTTTATTCTTGACTGCGCGCAATCTGCCGGAATTATGCCTGTAGATTCCTCCTTAGCAAGCGCAACTTGCTTTACGGGACATAAATCGCTTTTTGGCCCACAAGGCACGGGAGGGCTTATTGTCAATCATGTTGACATAGACCCATTTAAAACAGGCGGCTCCGGGCATCATTCCTTCTCAAAAGAGCATCCTAATGATCTGCCCGACCGTTTGGAAGCCGGAACGCTCAATTGCCACGGAATAGCCGGGCTTGAAGCCGGAATTCAATTTATTGAGGATGTTGGATTATCTAACATAGAAGAAAAGGAAAACTCTTTACTGCGCAGATTTTTAGAAGGGGTACGCGAACTTAAACACATTAAATTATACGGAGATTTCTCACAAAAATCAAGAGGGGCGGTTGTTTCCCTTTTAATTGACGGCTCTTATTCCGCTGAAATATCGGCTACGCTCACAGAAAAATTCAATATAGCGACGAGAGCTGGCGCTCACTGTGCGCCATTAATGCACAAGGCACTTAACACAGAAAAATCGGGGCTTACACGGTTCAGTTTTTCCTATTTCAATTCGTTTGATGAAATTGATTACGCAATAAGAGTACTGACACAATATAACTGCTAGACCCTATAGCTACAGCGAACAAGTTAAACGCAACCTCTAACGGGGAAAAGGGAGGTGGGAGCGTTAAGACGGACAAAAAGCGATAAAGAAGTGTAAAAACAACCCCCTACTTAGAGGTATTCGGATAAGTTTGTGTCCTGTGTAGAGGTAATGAAAAACTTAACCAAAGTCCACGCCGGAGCCAAGCGGTACGCTGTTCCAAGTTTCAGGCATACGAGCGTGTAAGATATTTTCTGTAAACAAGAATCCTTCCATGATAAAATAAAACATGGAGGGATTATTTATGGCAAGAGGAAAACTAACGGAGGAAAAGAAAAGAGTCATAGCAAACCATTGATTATTAATTGTCGGATCATGTTGGACAGGCGGGAAAGGGAGGTATCCGTGCTTCACAACTTTTAAATTAAGGGGTAGTTGCTACATGGCATACATGGGATTCAAGGGAATCATTTCGGAACAAGAAAAATCACTCGATTACAAGATTCAAAAGACTATCGAAGCAATAGAAAGCGGCTTTGCTGTTTGTCAATCTAAGTCGGCTATCGCGTTTAGCGGAGGCAAGGACAGCACGGCATTATGGCACTTAATAAAGACGCATTTCCCTGAGCAAAGCGCAAAAATGGCCGCGATTTTCGGCAACACAGGGGTTGAGTATCCTGAAAGCCTAAAGTTCGCCCGTGAATTAGGCAATGAATGGGGCGGCGATAACTTTTTTGAGGTAACGCCGGAGCGTTTAAAGAAAGATGAATTAAAGTACGAGGCGCAGCGCGAGGTCATGGAATGACAATGTAGAAAATTTAGAAGTATCCATATATCACAACAACATATATTTGGGGGTGTAACGTGGAAATTTATATATATATGATATAGACTTAACCCCGATAGGCATTATTGATGAAATATCTTCTTTCCTATGGACGCGGCGTTATTGGAGTGCGGGAGAATTTAAGCTACTTGTACCGTTTACGCCGATTAATGCTAAGCTGTTGGTAAAAAACAATCTAATCATGAAACGTGGAGACATGGAAGCCGCTCAGATAAGTTACATAAACATTAAGAAAAATTCTTACGGAGAAGAAGAAATCGAAATACAAGGCAAATTCACAACATATTGGCTGAATCGCTACATTATACTGAATCAGATCATAGCTGCAGCAACAAGCCAGAGCATTTTATATCGTATCGTTTCCGAGAATATTACAGCGGCGGCAAACGTTTTGCGGCGTATCCCTCTGCTATAGCTATTGAACTTAACATTTGTCCAAAACATGCCGACACCAATATATGGCATATAGTGAAGATTATAGAAGAAGAGCAGTAGAATATTACCATGAGGGAAATACCCAAACAGAGGTCAAAGAGATATTCAAGGTGCATCCAAAAACATTACGGGATTGAGAAGCCCGCATGGAGAACGGCGACTTGAAACCACAATATTCTAAAACCAGAAAGCATAGGAAATTACCCCCTGATGAGCTTGCGATTTATATTGAACAAAATCCCGACGCCTTTTTGACTGAGATAGGAGTTCATTTTTGGTTGCTCTGATGTAGCTGTCGGCAAGGCACTCAAAAAGCTTAATATTACACGAAAAAAAAGACAATTGGATACATAGAGCGGTCAGAAGAAGCACGTGCTGTTTATCAGGAACAGACAGCCTGTATTCCAGAATCAAGGCGCATCTATGTAGACGAAAGCGGTATGCCTTAGAAATAAAAGTAATATTCTTATAAATGCGGATTCGATTATATACGCAGAAACAAAATACAAAGAATTGCTAGTTTATACCCATCAAAAGAGTTATGAATTAAAATATATGGATTTAGAAAAATTATTGAAAATAGTCGGTGACGATTTTGTTCAATGTCATAAAAGTACTTTAGTAAACATCAGATACGTAAATTCGGTAATTGGGGATATAATTAAAATCAAAGGAATAGAAACGGAGCTCCATATAAGCAGAACATATAATGATATTTTTCAGATTAAATGGGTTCGTGAGAAGAACCGGAGGCTACTAAATTTATAGCATCTTTAAGCATAAGAGAGATTCAGACAATTTTGAGCGAGATAGTAATGAAAAAACCATTGAATTTCGCCGATTATAAGACTTGACATGTTGATTTAGCCAAAAATCCGTTGATTTAGCCAAAAGTATTGACATGCCTCTTTAAACTGTTACAATAATATTATACCGATTTTGCAAAATCCCACAAAACAATTTTATAAATATCTACAATGCAAGGTGTTTAAAATGACACCCGGAGGGTTATATTTGTTTTGGTTTTTTATCGAATATATTTTCTGCAATACTTGTAATTCGAACAATTGTAGTGTATAATTAATTCAATAGTTTATACATCATTACATTGTTCAGTCGCTGAACATACACACTTATGAAGATGCTATCGCATTGATGGAAGAAGCCTTAATAAATAGTTTTTGCAAATAAGGGTGTCAAATGGGGTGTCAAATAAAAAATCAAGGTCTTTATGAATTCATAAAGACCTTGATTTATCAATCTGGGTGACAAGATTTGAACTTGCGACCTCTAGACCCCCAGTCTAGCGCGCTACCAAGCTACGCCACACCCAGATGGAAAACAATTAAACCGCTATCAAATGAAGCTGCCCAAAGCTTATCGCCATTAGAGAAATTATCGGCATATTACAATTCTTCTATTTCTTGATTATAATGCAATGAATCATTATAGAAATACGATAATTGGTTTCGTTAAATTCAACTCTTTAGTATTTTCCCTCAAAACCTGATTTTAATTTCGCTCTAAAAGGTCGACCTGAGGGCAGAAATTTCAACTCCATTATACAGCCTTGAACATGATGACAAATAATATTATATTACAAACGGTTAGCCATTGTCAATAGCTTTAGCCAAATATCCCATGGTAATGTAAATTGCAAGTTTAATTGCCCATCATTTTTCACCAGTTTTGAATAAGCAACGATGGTACTGTTGCATCCTCACCCCCGGAGGTGGTAATGTCAACAACTTAACATCAAAGTTTGGACTTAAGGTTAAGCCTCATGTTGTCCAATGGTCTAAAGACCCTATTGAAAGAGCGTCCTGGTCTTACAGGGGACACAGCTCTTGCCATAGTTTTAATAATAGTTTCCATTTCGTTGGCGCAAAACATAGGGCGACCGCAAAGAACGGCAAAGATAAACCTGTCCCGCAGAGTGATAATCAAGTCGCTGGTGTGCGCACGGTTTAAGTGTTTGACAGGTTTTCCTTCTTGTCGCTTCTGAACGGCTTTATCCGCATCTTTTTGATATACCGCAACCGTCTGCACTAAGACCATGCTTGCCCAAAAATCTTGACGAATGGAATTTGGTGTTTTGCCAGAAAATTTCTCAACAAAAAGCTCCTGCTTTAGCCTAAAGTACGCCGTTTCAATGCCCCAACGCATTGAGTAGAGCTCAATCAGTGCTTTCGATTGCAATTCAAATAGGTTCGTTGCCAACGTTTCAACCTCGCCGGTTGGCAGCATAAACTTGACAACACGCACACAAACAGCGGCCATCCATGTAGTACATCATAGAGTACAGAAGCCCCGGCACTTGGAAGATTGCCGCTCAATTTCCCGCCGCCGTGTACGCCAAACTCTTGCCGTAACTCGTCTGTACGCGGTAATTGAAGGTATGAGCCGTCTACTGCAAGCGCATGAAATCCGTTCCAAAGCGGCAGTTCATATTGGCCTGAATACTCCTTTTTTACCGATTCGCGTACCATGGTTTCAAACGGTGAATGGTCGAAATTCATCCGTAATTTGGAAAACGCTTGCTGATTGATGGGTTCACTGTCTTCCATACGTTCAAAATATATATTTAATCGGGTTTGCAAGGTTGTTTTGCGCATATCCAAAAGAAACAAGAGTGCGCTTGCAAACGGCATTTTCCGATTGCGTAAAATCGAATTTTCTCGAAGCCGTGCGGCGTCCAGTGTTGCCTGCGACTTGGCTATGTATGCAAGTAATTCAAGGTGTTCAATGTTTTTCATGGCGAAATCTCCCGTTTTTTCGCCATTATTGGTGCTTTTTTATTTTGTCAAGTGCTTTTTGATGAAATTTTTTATTCGTTTTCCATTAAGCTTGTTAAGTTGTTGACATTACCATGGGGTGGGGAGGCATCGTCTTCATCACTTAATATAACTGGTAAAAAATGTTGGACAATTAAATTTGCAATTTACAAGACCACGGTTACCTATAAAATGAATGGACAAACAGCATTGAATAAGGTATAATAAAGAAATGAGAAAAGCGACGATAGAAGAAAAAAATGCCCAATATGCGGAAGAATTGGGTCGTGTTCTAAACTTATTGAATCAAGCAAGTCCGTCCAAAGAACCAAATATTAATCACAAGTCCAACAACAATTTTATGCATTTTCTCGGTTTTGGAAAAACGGATACCTTTTCTAATCAATCTTGCGCACCAAGTTCTCAGTGAGAGATGTTTTCTTTCGATTTTTTCTTTCGATTTTTTCTTTCGATGTTTTGTGTGTTTTTCTTTGTCACAATGATTTCTTTGTTAGGAAAACGTGTGAAATAAGCATAGTTACCATCCACATAGATGGTACCAATATCAAGAGGCGAAAGAAGTTCTTTTAGTTTATCAAGACTTTTGTGTTTACGGGTACCAAACCAATACCCAATAACTTTTCCGCTATCATGATCAATGGCCCGCCATAACCATATTTGATGATTTTTGTCATGATAAAAACTCCACATTTCATCCATTTCAATGCGAATTCTTATATTTTCGTGAGTCTCGAAGTAATCTTTGTATATATAATCTATTAAATTTTATGTTTTTTTAACTCGGAAATAACCGTGTCTGTGCTTATTCCAAGTTCCCGTGCGATAGCTCGGATTCCGGCGCCATCCACAGACCATTTGATGATTTGACGCTTAATCTCCGGTCTCCATCCGTTGTACGGATGGGTTTTTAGGGTACGTTGATGTGGTTTATCCCGGTAAGCACGTACGTAATGTACGAGATAAAAGTGACACGTACGCAGTAGAGGGTGTAAATGCGGATTTGCGACATTACATCCCAATTCTCGCGCGGCGAAGCAGATGTTTTGCGCGAAAGTTGGAAACGTTGAGGACAGTAGTTGAAGTTTTTGTTGATGCCTACAACAGATTCGGTTCGGCTAAAAGCAAGTATCGGCAGTCCCGACAAAAAGGCGAATTACCTTTCTCTGTTTTAGATTTTATATAATCAATGCAATTATCCACTCCCTATAAAATATATATTGACATAATATAACATTTATATTATAATACACTCTATTATATAATTGTTGCGGTTGTGGCGGAATTGGTATACGCGCAAGACTAAGGATCTTGTGAGCCCAGCTCGTGCAGGTTCAAGTCCTGTCAACCGCATTAGTAAAATCAAGGCTCCCAGAGAATATCTCGGGAGCCTTTTTCTATATTTTTCTGTGATTATAGTACCCAACAGTACCCAAAAAGTACCCAAAAAGATATGACTTTAGTTTCTGCATGATTCCACTCAAAATAAGACCACAAAAAAGCATCATTGCAAGACTGAACAGCATATACATTCTCCTTTGCGCAGAAATGAAAAAGCTGACACTTCTGCGGTAAATAATCGCAGAAGTCATCAGCTTAATAAGCGGTTCGGCTTTTTATCAGCACAGAGAGAACTTCATTCCCTACGCTTTATTATACTTTATATAGTTTATTTTTGTCAATGTATATTATAAGTTATGTCTGTCTATTTGATTTTTCAACCATATTCCTTCGTCATGCTTTAGAAAGTAACGGAATGTCAGCGAGGCGTTCTCTCTTTATGCGCCAAAAATCAACATATAGGTTCCGACAATACAGAGCAAAACCGCAACGTATTTTTGGAATTTATTCTTTTCCATTTTACGAATAAATTTGTTCGCTGCGAAAGTTCCCGCAAGCATTGCCAATCCCATTATTAAACCTGTGGATATAGCAGTCATATCCATATCAGTTAGTTTTGAGTAAATTATACTTTTTAAAATGTGCATTGCCGTTGCGGTTGAGGCTTCACTCGCTATGTACGCCACAGGTGAAAGTCCCAATGAAAGGAATACCGCAGCACCGTTAGGCCCTCCACTTCCTGCCAGTCCAGATAATCCACCCGTTATTGCTCCGCCAATCAACAATGTTTTTGCATTGCCTTGAAATTCAATCTTTTTTATTAGCTTGAATAGCACAAGTACAATCAATGCCACTCCAATGCACCGGGTAATAATATCCTTTGGAAGAATGGAAAATCCAAAAGCACCAAGAGCGGAAAGCGGTAAGGCTGTCAAACAGAACAGGCTCACAGATTTCCAATCTATCTGCTTGAAGCCTATACCCATTCGTGAGATATTCCCGATAAGCTGCGCTATCGTCAATACAGGGACAGCCACCTCCGCGCCCACGCATGTTTTTGTCAAGCGAAAATTCCCCCATTTGATAAAATGATGGAGCCGTATTGTCAAGAAAAGCAGGAAGATTTTTTTGCGTAGTTTGCAAAAAAATACTCTGCGCCCTTGACAATACGGAAAAGAAAATATGATAATGGGTGAGGGCTTGTTGAAGCGGTCTTCTTCAACAAGCCCTTAATTACCATTTCATTTATGGAGATGGCAAAGTATAAAAACTAAGCCTTATTCTTCATCCATGCGATGGTTTCTTCAAAGCGGCCGCCATGCTCACGAGAGATGTCAAGGATATGCGCCTTATGAGCAAGGCGGTCTATTATTGCGCCGGTAAGAACAGGGTCTTTGAAAAGGTTTTCCCAGTTTTCGAAGGTTAGGTTTGTTGTTATGATAATGCTGCCCTTGCCGTGGCGGTTGGAAATTAGGTTAAACAATAATTCGCAGCTGTTTTTATCGAAGGAAATATATCCTAATTCATCAAGGACAACAAGGCTGAACCGTTCAAATTTCTTTCTGTATGCGTTCAACTGATTCTGGCTCATAGCTTCCTTAAGTTCGACAATAAGGTTGGGAACCGTAGAGAACAGAACGCTTTTGCCTTTCATGCAAGCGGCTATTCCAAGGGCGGTGGCATAATGGGTTTTGCCTGCACCCGGGTGTGCCGATTAAAATGATGTTTTCTTTATTATCAATGAATTTAAGCGTTTCTAACTCTTGAAATTTGGGGGAAAACGCCGCGTCGTACTTGCTTCTGTCGAAGTCAACCAAGTATTTTTTAATAGGAAATTTTGCTTCTTTGATACGCCTTATTACGCCGTTTTCCGAACGTCTTTCTGTTTCAAGTGTCAACAGCGATTCTAAAAATTCAGCGTAATCTTGCTTTTTATGTCGCGCTTCCGCTATGAAAGTTTCAGCATTGTCCCGTATATACGTTAACTTTAGCTGACTCGCCAGTTCCTCTATGTTCACCGTCAAGGCTCACTCCTCCGTTTATAAGTGTTGTGTAATTAGCCATATAGGCTCGTATGGACACGTCAACATCCGAAACCGGCTTAACGACGTCCAATGCGTGTATCTCCGCCTTATGCTTCTTCTTTTCCTCAAAAAGCTTTGTGATTTCGTCTACGGATAAATCCTTGTTTTCAAGGAAAACCTCTATAAACTTTTTGGGGTGTTTGCTGTAATGCGTATCAAAGATCGCTTTTAACCTCGGTATACTTTTAAGCGCAACGCTGTTTCTGACTGCTCCCGGCTTTTTTAGTAAAGTGTTTAAGTAATGGTAAATATCCACCTGCATATTTCCGTTGCCAAAGATACGTTTATGCTTGCAGACCAATTCGTTTGCAGCATAAACCCTGATTTCATCGTGATATTTTTTAACAATGACTTTTTTGCCTACAAGGTGCTCAGGCACAGAATAAAACACAGTATCCACGCACACCATGCTGCTTGTATTCACAGTGTTTTCGCTTATTACAGCCAATTCCAAGGGCGGCTTATATGGCAACAGATGTTGTTTTTTCTTCTTGAATCCGGCTGTTTTGGTTTAGCTCCAAAAGCCGGCTGTAAGCGTATTCTCTTGCTTCTTCAAGACTTACAAACCTGTACCTGTCGCTGAAAAGCTGATTACGCAGAACCTTTACGCTGTTCTCAACATGACCCTTCTCATTGCCTCGAAAACAGTTGGTTACGTTGATTCTAAAACCATAATACATCGACATCTTCATTAAATCGGGGTTTAATTCTTTCTCGTTATTACCGATAAACTTGCTTACTACATTTTTCATGTTATCATAAACAATCTCTCTATGACAGCCGCCCATCATCTCGAAGAATCTAACGTGACTGTCCATAAATACGCCTTTTTCTGGTTTGTGTAAAGATATAGCCATCGAAATTCTCCGCCCGGTGATGAAAATACCGCCATATGGTATGTTTTCATCCCTTCGCCGCAATCAAGCTGAACTTCGCCGAAGTCGTATTCCAAACGGTTCCCTAAGTCATAACTTTGGCGGATAAATACCTCTTTTTGCTTCTTCCGTATCCCGGCTAAAGCTATACTTACCGTCACCGCGCTTATATCAAAGCCTTCTTCTTGTAGCTTTTTATGTATCTGCTTATTTGTTAGTTTTTGCTTATGCCCCGCTCCCATCAGGCGATTCTTCTTGCGTTCCTCCGTTACGATTTCTTTCAGCCGGCTATCCAGTTCCTCGGTATATTTTCTCCTCCTCCTGCCTGTGCTGTCGTATTTGGGCTCCTCTGTCATTTTTGACTGGATTGCTTTTACGTCAGCTTCCGGTTCTTTTAATTGTGCCGTTAACAGCTGATACTCGTTCCATATCTTTGATATGGTTTTTCGGTCATGTCCCGTTATCCGCGATATTTCTCGATTCGACTTCCCGGATTCTTTCATGCCGATTATTCTTCCTCTGTCCATTTGCTTAACCAACCGTCCATTCCTCCGTTTTCTGTCTGCTGCTTTTTCAGCTTTTTATTTCACTACGGAGTTTATTTTGGATTAGGGTGGTGGATTTTTCAATTATTATCTTCTAAGTTTTTGGACCATTTTTAGATATCCGTCGGGCGTGTTGAAAAATAGCAATTTGACAAAAAAAGTGATATAATAATAAGAAAACGCATAGGTGAAAAAAATGGATGATAATCAAATTGAGATGGTCAATATAGAGACATTAGTGTCAAAAGAGCATACATACCGAAAACTAAAGGGACTAATAGATTTCAAAAAAATAACAAAGGCAGTCAGAATCGAAGAAAAAGAACTTGGAGCGACAGGATACACAACAATTAGGCTCATAATGTGTCTTATTCTTCAATTCATGGAAAATTTATCTGACCGGGAATTTGAAAGATTTATGGCTGAAAACCTTGCCGGGAAATGGTTCTGTAATTTTAGTTTAACAGAGAAAACACCGGATTACAGCACATTTTGCAAATTTAGGAATAAGCTTGGAACAGATGAAATAGAGCAAATATTTAATGCCGTAAGAGGGCAACTAAAAGCCAAAGGATACTTGGCCGAAGTATTCACTTTTATTGATGCTACAGCTTTAATCAGTAAACTTTCCATGTGGGAAGAACGGGATAAAGCGATTTCTGATGGATATGAAAAATTTAATAACGAAGTCATCGAAAAATATTCCAAAGACAAAGACGTACGAATTGGGGCAAAAAGCAAGACCAAATTCTGGTTTGGCTTTAAAAAGCATGTTTCAGTTGATATGCAAAGCGGTATGATTAATAAAGTCAAGGTCACAAAAGCCAACATGACTGATGCTGACGGCACGCAATATGTCTGTCCCGACAGTGGAGCTGTCACGGCAGACAAAGGATATATCCCTGCAATTGGCGTAATCAAGGCAAGAGGTTGCCACCCTATGGTTATCTTGAAAAACAATATGAAAGATAAAAACAAGGACAAAGACAGATGGATTTCCGGATTGCGTTCCCCTTATGAACGAACCTTTTCTAAGCAGGAAAAACGAGTGCCGCTACAAAGGCACACTTAAAAATCAAGCAGCAGAATTTCTATATGCTATCGCCTATAATTTTAGGCGACTTTTAGTGTTGGATTCAGAGATTCAAAACAGTTAATCACAATATATGGGATTAGTTCGCCCAAATGGCGGACGTTATCCCCAAAACACCGTAAAAAACCTTCTTTGTCCACATATAAGAGAATAATTTGGGGACGAATTTTTGTCAATTTCAGTCTTTTGGATACGTGAGTAGTTTTTTTATATTAATCAACACGCCCCGTCAGCAGTTCCACGATAACTGCTTCCATCTGCTTTTGGGAATAGTCGGGCGGGAAGTATTTGCGGAATCGCATTGAGCCTGTCTGTTCGCCTTTCCGCGGCTTCTTTTCCTCCGCGAGTATCGTGTTAATCGTGTCGGCGGTCAATTCTCCGTCGGCCTGCTTCATCTTTTTAAGCCGTACCGATTGAGAGAGCGACGGTTTAACTTCGTGCCGCTCAATCGCTTCGGCGACCATCATCTGTTCTTTTTGCGATAGATACGAAAGCTCCACGGCTGGATTAAACGCAAGTTGTTTTGCGTCAACTTTGTCGAGCAAATCGCAGACGAGTTCGGTCAGCCGCACGATACGGAAAATCAGATTTTTACTCTCCCCGGTCTGTTCGACCAAAACCTCATACGAAAGCACATCACCCTTAACGCCGTTATGGTTCAAGGCTTCGAGTTTTATGCGGTACGCCCACGTTTTTTCGCTGAGTAACAGCTTGTCGCGCTGTTCGAGGTTAGAATCCACCATCGCGATAGCCGCACTGTCGTCGTCAAGGTCACGGACGATCACGGGCATTGCGGCGATTCCGGCAAGTTCACAGGCGCGCTTGCGGCGGTTTCCGGCTATAAGCTCATAACCGCCGTCCTCTCGCGGACGCGCAAGACCCGGCTCGCGAACACCGTATTGCTTGATGCTTTTTACAAGGCGGGTCATGGAAAGGTCGTCGTTTACTTGGAACGGGTGAAACTCCGGGGGATGGAGTTCGGTGAGGGCGATTTCTACAACACGCTCACTGTTAGTTGTTGCAGTAGTGATTTTGAATATTTCCTTACTGCTTTTGAGAGCGAGATTTCCCGATATGATTGGCTTAGGCAATTTCAAGCACCCCCTTTGCCAGCGCGTCGTATGCTGCCGCGACTTTGCCGTGAGGGTCGTGCGTGAAGATAGATTTGCCGGTTACACTCGTTTCAGCGGCGCGTACAGAGTGAGGAACATGGTTGTTGAAAATACGGATTTCCTCGCCATACGCATTTTCAATCATGCTGATAACTTCTTTAGTGAAGTTTGTCCGCTTATCAACCATTGTCAGCAAGATGCCGCAAATATCAAGATTTGGATTGATAAACTCACGCATTTCCGATATGCTGTTTAGAAGAAGCTCAAGACCTTTTGCGTCGAGATATTTTGGTGTAACGGGGATTATCGCGCTGTCTGCCGCCGCAAGTGCGTTCACGGTCAGTACATCAAGCGTAGGTGCGGTGTCAATCAGCAAAAAGTCATATAGTGGCTTTACTTTATTGATGTACTTTCGTAGAATAATTTCTCGTCCCATAAGCGGCGCAAGTGTGAGTTCGATACCTGTCAAGCCGTTGTTCGCCGGTAATAGGTCGATGCCCTCCGCATGATGAATAATGCCCTCTGTCGGGTCGATGTCTTTTTTGGCGATGATGTCCGCTATTACCGTAGCAAGTGTGACCGTGAGATTGTCCGGCTCTGTAATACCTAAACTGACAGTTAGGGAATGTTGATTGTCCGCGTCAATACATAATACCTTTTTTGCCTTGACGGGCAAGCCCGACTCCGAGGCTCGCTGTTGTAAAACTTTTGCCGCATCCTCTGTTCGTTATTGCTAAAACTTTGCCCATAATGGTTCCTCCTTTGGGTGGGGCAAAATTTTAGCGTTAATTTAACGTCCGATGTTTTAAGTTGAAAAATCAGCCCCGATTTTGATTGGATTAAGAGTGGAAAAGAATAACGCTAAACCCGCAAACCCTTGATTTTACTGGGTTTGTGTGATATAGTTTTTGGAGGTAATTCTGATTTTCTAACAAATTTTCTTTCCGTTTTCCAAGCAAGGAAATTTGCTTGAATGAGTACCGCATGTAGCTTTGATAACTAGGAGAGATGGCAGAGTGGCTGATTGCGCCGGTCTTGAAAACCGTTTAAACGAATAGAAGAAGATTTGCCAAAACCCTTGACATATCGGGGTTTTTGAGAGTATAATAGGAAAATATTTTTGCTTGTTCTCTCCTTCAATTCTCTCCTTTTTCCGAGGATTGAAAGAGTGGATATATATGGAGGATTAGCGAAGCGGTCATAACGCGGCGGTCTTGAAAACCGTTTAAACGAATAGAAGAAGATTTGCCGAAACCCTTGACATATCGGGGTTTTTGAGAGTATAATAGGAAAATATTTTTGCTTGTTCTCTCTTTCAATTCTCTCCTTTTTCCGAGGATTGAAAGAGTGGATATATATGGAGGATTAGCGAAGCGGTCATAACGCGGCAGTCTTGAAAACTGTTTGGGTTCACGCCCACGGGGGTTCGAATCCCTCATCCTTCGTCACAATTTGTCTAAAAAGCCCGCATTTTCGGGCTTTTTAGCTGTTCAGGAGAGCAGCGTTTAGTCAAAAACGCATGTTTTCGCAAGACGAAAAAATACATTTCCCGGTATTATCCTATAGCCGCTTCAATAATTGCATTAATACCCACCATATTAATCGCACGCCGCAGATTATAGGCAAGAAAACTAAGCCCCATCTCAGCTGACGCTTTCTCTTTGCCCTTACAGAGCAGATAGTGCGCACCATGATACCATTTAACTGTACCATACGGGTGCTCCACAGTGCTCATCCTCTGCAACAGCTTCTCTTTATCCTCGCGGAGGCGGATAACTACTTTCTTTTCCGTCGAGTAATCCGTTCGGTCAAGCGTATGGTTATATGCGCTGATTCGCGCATTCTCAGGTATTTTTTGCAATCCTGTGACGTCACCATACATACGAACCGGAACGCAGTCCGTATCCGGCCCGAAACTTACTTCTTTCGCCGCTCTTGAACTTGTACAGCGGCTCTTGCACTGTCTGCAGGCGTCTTTGTTGCGGTAAACTGTGCTTAGACCTTTTGTTTTGATTGCCGTTAGTATGCAGCCTATAGGACAGGTTACTGTGTTGTCCGGACTTTTTATAAAACAGCTGATTGTGGATAATTCCTGCGTTTCGATACTGATTGCCGTGTTTCCATAGCAACGCGGTAAAACCCCTGCTGACAGGCATTTTTGGATATCTTCGGGCTTTTCGGAGGCTTTCACTGTTTTCCTTGCTGCTAATGTTGCGGCGTTCCATGACCCTGTTTTATCGGCTTATTATCAAAAGAAACGAGCAGAAGGAAAACATCACTATACTGCGGTTGGAGCGGTTGCAAGAAAATTGATTTGCATTATCTACGCTGTTTTGCGTGATAAAAAGCCTTATGTTCCCAATTGCTAATTGACGTCTGTTTATTCCGGCGTTATACTATCATTGCTTTTACTCATAATGCAGGATAGGGTAACGCAGGAGAGACTGTGTCAAAACCCTAGAAATATCGTCAAAAAGTGATATAATGAGCATATAAAATAAGCGGTGGAGATGTTTAGATGGATTATATCACAGGTGTCACCCGAGAACAAATAACGCTATTTCCTAATAGCATAGACGAATATATAGACGAAGAAAATGCTGTGAGAGTAATCGATGCATATGTGGAGCGTTTAGATTTAAAGAACCTCGGATTTGCAAAAATAAAGCCAAATGACACCGGACGTCCGGCATATTCGCCGAAAGATATGTTGAAATTATATATTTATGGATACATGAACCGGATACGTTCGTCACGGCGGTTAGAAAAAGAAGCAAGTCGAAATGTCGAAGTAATGTGGTTATTAAAGAAATTAACACCTGATCATAAAACAATAGCGCGGTTTCGTAGCGAAAACGCCAAGGCGTTAAAAAAGGAGTATTCCGGGATTTTGTGAAACTATGCCTCAGGCTTGGGCTATACGGCAGAGAATTGGCGGCGATAGACGGCAGCAAGTTTAAAGCGGTAAACTCCACAGACCGTAACCTAAGCGTAACCGAGCTTACCGAACGCATAAAACGAATTGACGCACGAATAGACGAGTATATGCGGCAGATGAACGAAACGGACGCAGTAGAGGCAGGCAACAACGAAAAAACGGGACGCCAGACATTAAGCAGATTATTGATAAGCTGTCAACCCGTAAGAACACATATAAATCATATTTTGCGGAACTAACCGAAAGCGAAGAAACTCAGAAATCGCTCACCGACCACGACGCTCGATTAATGAAAGACAAAAAGGGTTCGATGTCAGTTATAATGTGCAGACATCGGTCGATTCGAAAAACAAGCTGATTGCCGAATTTAACGTTACGAACGATGGCAACGATATGAAGCAGTTAACCGAAATGGCAGCAGCGACGGCGGAAATTTTGGAAGCACCGGGTATCACCGCCGCAGCCGATACGGGATATAACAATGCCAGCGAAATCGCCAAATGTATCGAATTGGGGATAACACCACAAGTCGCCGGTTCTGAAGGAAACATATGTATACCTTGCGCGGCGCATGAAGCACAAAAAATCGTCGCACACGAAAACGGCAAAGCTGTTTATCTCAAAGAACGGAACCTCGCTATTTGCCCCATGGGTAACATCCTGTATCCGAAATTTTATAAAAATAGCGGCAGAACAGCAATATATTATAATTATAACGCTTGCACGAATTGTACCTGTCGGTGTACGAGCGTTAAGTATCGTACATTCGCTGTCCGCATGAAAAAAGCCGAGTTCAGTAAACAATTTAACGCCGACGATTTGTACGTCAAACAGATATACATAAAACCCGACCCGGCAATAATCAGCCGCCGGAAAGAACTTGCTGAGCATCCATTTGGCACAATAAAACGTGGAATGGATGCGGGATACCTACTGACCAAAGGACTGGAAAAAGTAACCGGAGAATTTTCGCTGGTTTTCTTGACGTACAACTTAAAACGTGTTATCAACATCATGGGTGTAAGAAATCTGATAGCGGCTCTGATGTGATAAAAACGTTTCACCTCTTTCTTCGCTACCTCTAAAGGTTAAGGGTATTTTAGTAAATTTATCTATCTCTGATTATTAAATTTATTACATTCAGCAAACGTCGAGATTAAAACCGATGTTTTGACACAGTCTCAGGAGTGCGACCTGAGCGGCTTATGATGTTTTTGGAGCCTTAAATTATTTTTGTGTAAAGTAGTATGATTTTACTCCAACTTGGCAAAAATTAGTAATAGAAAAAACTAATAAAACCAAGGAGGAGTAATTTTATGTCGAAGATAGCAAAGGAATTAATGAGAGAATTTGTGAAGGAACAGAAGTTTACAAGTACAGACCAAATATTGGACACGTTGAAAGAAATGTTCAAAGATGTATTACAGGAATCATTAGAGGTGGAATTTGACGAGCAAATGGGCTATAATAAGTATGAAGTTTCAGCAAAACCAAGTGAAAACAGCAGGAATGGATATTCAAAAAAGACGGTGAAGTCGGAGCTTGGTAATGTGGAATTAAACATTCCACGTGATAGAAAGGGAGAGTTTGAGCCTATTATCGTACCAAAACATGAGCGAAATGTGACCGGCATAGAGGATAAGGTTATGGCTTTATACTCAAAAGGCATGACAACACGTGATATTCACGACCAAATCAAGGAAATGTACGGTGTGGAAATCTCATCGGATTTGGTATCAAAAATAACAGAAAGGATTATGCCGGCTGTACTGGAATGGCAAAACAGACCGCTTGAAAAGACGTATTCTTTCGTGTTTATGGACGCGGTTCATTATAAAGTCAGAGAGGATAAGCAAGTTGTTTGTAAAGCTGCCTATGTTGTTTTGGGCGTAAATATGGACGGTGAAAAAGAAGTTTTAGGCATCTGGGTTGGAGCGAATGAGAGCAGTAAATTTTGGCTTGGGGTTTTGAATGACCTCAAAAACAGAGGTATAAACGATGTGTTAATTTTCTGTGTGGACGGTTTAAAGGCTTTAAAGAAGCCATTTCAGCAGTCTATCCACAATCTAAAATACAACGATGTATCGTCCATCAGCTTCGCTACAGCATGAAATATATCCCCCACAAGGATAAGAAAGCTTTTGCAAAAGATATGAAATCCGTTTACAGTGCAGTTAATGAAGACATTGCATTAGAGACTACTTGAAGCCAAGGAAACTTGGGGCGAAAAGTACCCAAATGCTATAAAAACATGGGAAGATAATTGGGATAACCTAATAACTTTCTTTGCTTTCCCCGACTTCATCCGCAAAATAATCTACACAACTAATGCAATCGAAAGTCTGCACAGTCAGTTTAGAAAAGTTACGAAAGCTAAGCTTATCTTCCCCACGGACGATAGTCTGCTCAAGATGCTTTACCTTGCAACCGAAAATATTGCCAAAAGATGGACAAGAACCTATTCAAACTGGGATAAGGTTATAAGTCAACTGCATATTCAATTCGCTGATGTATTGGATAAAACAGCATGACAAAACCTTAAAACCGAGTTTTGCGCTTTGCTTTACCGCCATTATAAAAAGCCGGAAACATCCGGCTTTGGCGTATAAAGACAGCCAACTGCTCCGGTTGCGCTCCCGCAGAGCCGTACTCTTTTGACTGCTTTCATAGTATAGCCATTCACAAATTAGGTTATACTATTATGGAAATATCTGCATTATTCTACACTTTTTTATCGCTATGCAATTTTTGTCAAGTTATAAGGAAACACAAAAATAATTACACGCCCTGTTTTTGCAGGAGAGCGATGCTTTTTGGTGCTGCTCTTTTTTCGCTCTCTTGGAAAACTAAAGCGTTAAACTCCGGAGTTTTGGGCAGAGCCCCAAGGTCATTAATGTTTTTTCGTTTTTTCTATTGACTTTTAATAGCTGGTCTTTCCGATTATAGTTCATTGAAAGAACTCCTTTGTTTAAAATAATATAAAATACCTCGTTTCAAACTACATTTCCAGTTCATCATCGCTCTCATCTTCCAATAAGTACATATTGTCATTGAAAAGTGTCAAACGATTACTATACGGTTTAAGCAATTTGATGTGTTTTCGCATTTCGGCAATGTCGATACTGCAAAGGCCACCGCCTGTCGGTACGTAACAGAGCTTTGTTTCAGAACAGTAATAAATATCAGCCGAGGCTTCGGCTGCTTTGTTAAATTCGTCGTAATCGTACCCATTGACTTTACTCAACAAAGACGTGAGCGTGTCTATCCGCCACATAAGACGTTGAAACCGCGTCTGCTCATCCGACGATATTAATTGCGGCAGACAATCCTTGAAAACCGTACTGTCATTCCCCATGTGATGATAGCTCCACTTTTCGGTTTTCCGGTCGAAATAAATATCTTGGAGTGAATTGGCAATCCAGTCCTGCGTTTTTAATGATATGGGTACTTCGTGTTCCATGAAAAGATGCATTACCAGAGATTTGCCTTGAACATCAGGGTTGTCTAATCTGCCTTTACATAAGATAATGTATTCGGCCGCCATTATCGTCTGTTCGTATTCATCTTGATTCATTGTGTTTTCTTCACTCATGTTAATTTCTCTCCTTTATTAAATTTCTATATCAGTTTCATTCTCGATATGGGTATCAAAATCGGGCGTATTTTTACTATATTCTTGATTTCTTTCCTCAAATTGCTGTTTTGTTTCTATTGCTTTTGTTAACAGCGTCAAATAATTCCTGAAAACCGTACTGTTATTCCCTGTGTAATGATAGCTCCATTTATCGGTTTCCTGCCTGTAATAAATATCGCAGAGCGAATTTATAATCCAGCCCTGCGTTTTTAGTGGTATGGATATTTCGTGTTCTCTGAAAAGTTGCATTATCAGAGATTTGCCGTAAATATCAATGTTCTCAATTGTTTTTTTACTTGAAATATCTTTTTCCGCTTTTTTGATAGCGTGGTTATATATCTCACCCCGTAAGCGCTCCGCTTCCCGTGCGGTTTCTTCCCTCAGTCTTTGCTCATGTTCTCGTTTCTGTCTGCGTTCTTCAATAGACTTCCTGCATAACTAAAAAGAGCGTTCAAAATTACAAATACCAGCAAGCAAATTAAAGACGTAATCCAAAGCGTTTACGACGATTAGGATAACGTTCGGATAAAATTCTGAAACGCTTGATAAAATCAATAGCGTGTTCGTTCGATGCTCTTTCGCCCGCAATACGCCTGTTTTCGGCTTTATCTTCTTTTGACAAAGGGTTCTTTTTTCGCTCGCTTTTTTGGCAATACAGACTTAGCATGAATTTTCGCAATGCCAGTAAACCCTATGTCGGTTTCTGCTTGAACATCAGGGTGAATATAGGTTTTTGATTCCTTGAAAAGCCTGAAATCATGGCATTTTGCGGCTCGACTTGTCAACCTGACTTGCGTTTTCATACTATGACGTTTTTTCTTACCTGAATAATACCGTTTTTGCTTGTTCTTACGGTTCTTTATCGGTTTTTTGTTCCGTTTCCTGTTTTTTTTAGGACGTTCTATTGGTGTTTCGGTTGCGTCGAAAAGTACAGTCTTGACCTTCCCGTCAGTCAGTAACGCCTTTCTTCCTGGTATGTGGTTTTCTTCGCATTTTATTAGTATGTTTTCAACCCACTTAACTATTTTGTAACAACTCGCTTCACTTACCCCATAGCTTACGCCCAAGTGGAAATATGTGCGGTACTCTCTCCAATATTCCAACGTCATCAGCATCATCTGCCAGCAATTCAGCTTGGTTTTCCGTCCTCCGCGTTCTTCTTTTTCTCTTTTTGCGGGTATTAATACCGCTACATTTTCCCAAAACAGCCACTTTGGTATTCCTGTGTACCGTTCAAAATTTGTTTCACTTTGCTTTATTATTTTTTCTTTCATTTGATTTTCTCCGTTATTAGGGACTTTTCTCTTTATTATTCCCTTTTTAACGTCTATTTTTTCAGTTTTGAAAGAAGTCTTTTGTAATCTTCAACAACTTCCTTTACCTGAGATTGTATGACTAAACCCATATTGTACAAATATTTCATGGTATCGGCTATCTGATCATCAATGCGGTAATTGCTTGACACAGGCTGAGGCGTTGCAGACTTTGTTGTCGCAGACCTATTTATAAATATACTCGAATACGTTTTTGATTTACTCACAAAGTTTCCTCCGAAATACACTCATAGCACGTCAATACGATCAACGATCATATCGGACTTCAATATCTTTAAAGCATATGAATTTCCGCTCGTGCACCGCGCGGCTTCCATAGTCTTTATGAAACTACAGCTTGTCATGTTCGGATTCGGCGAGTTTCGGAGTAAATCGTTCAATTCGCTATCAACTTTTACCAGTCCTTTGTACAGTTGGATAGGCATGGTAGACAATGCGTTTGATATCCTCGTCACAGCCGAAAATATTATCTCCGAATTGTGGAGAGTGTATCTCCGTAAGCCCACTGAAATACTCTCGGGCGCGTTACCCGGCGTTTTCTATCCGGCGGCGATTGAGCTTTCGCTTTTATTTTGGATTTTATATATGCAATTGGGTTCATTGCGCACCTCTTTTTATGTTATTTTTTCTTAACGGAAGTCTTGCGATTTTTTTGTGTAAAGCATGGCTTTTTTCTTAGCATTCTGTTATAATTGTTAACATAGCAATTTTATATTAGGCGAATGAATCTAAAAAATAAAATAATAAAAAAGGAGTACAAAATTATGAAAACGCAGAAAATACGATTATTAGCAGTAGCACTTACTTTAATAATGATTTTTTCCATATTCCCGATTTCTTTGAATGCGGCGGCGTCTTCCCTCACAGCAATACCCACAGATTCGCCTGTTCTCGTTAACGGTAAGAATGCTTCGTTCGACGCATATACTATAAGCGGTAATAATTATTTCAAACTCAGAGATTTAGCGTACATATTAAACGGTACAAATAAGCAGTTCGCAGTAGGATACGACAACGATACAAAAGCGATCACCCTCACAAGCGGCAGCGCATATACGGCGGTCGGCGGCGAAATGTCAAGTAAAGCGGCAGGCAATAAAACTCCGGTTCTAACGGCGAGTAAGATATATCTTGATGAAAAAAGAAGTTTATTTTACCGTTTATACAATAGACGGCAATAATTATTTCAAATTGCGTGATATTATGCAGGCTTTGAATATTTACGTAGGGTATGACAGCGCGACAAGAACCATCACGATTGATACGGAGAAAGATTATGTGCCGGAACTTCCGGCACCCGACGTGACGGTATCCAATGAGAACGAATTCAGGCAGGCTGTCGGACGTGCCGGAAGCAAAGCTACTGTAATAGGGATAACGCGAGATATTGAATTGATTTCTAACTTTTCTCTCCCCGCCGGAGCTACAATAACTTTAATAAGCGTCGGTGAAAAAAGGTTTGATATAATTTCAACGCGAGATATGGACGTTATAACCGTTCCAAAAGATGCTTCTCTAACAATTGAACACATTGGCATTACGCACACACCCGGTACATCCGGAAGCGGCATTGTAAATGAAGGAATTTTCATCATGAACAGCGGCGTAATTTATGGAAATTCCGTTGCCGCTAACGGCGCGGGAGTGAACAATTCCGGGGCTTTCACGATGAATAGCGGCACAATCAGAGATAATTTCTCCGGTTCTTCACGCTTATCCAGCAGAGAAAATGGCGGCGGCGTATTCAGCACAGGAACTTTCACCATGAACGGCGGTACGATTACCGGTAATAGCGCTACCAGCAGCGGAGGCGGTGTGTATAGTCCTGGTATAAGTTACAACGCAGGAAAAATAATCAGTATCTCATTTACCATAAATGGAGGAACAATCAGCGGCAATTCAGCAAGTAATGGCGGAGGGGTATACGGGGCTTTAAAAATTAAATAATGGTATAATTAGTAATAATGAAACTCGTAAAGACGGCATGATAATAGGCTCTATTGAAATGAATGGCGGAGTTATTACTCAGGCGGAAGGCGTTGCCTTACAACTTGACAAGAATTCTAATATGAGCAGAGGAACAATAAACGGTAATGTTATAGTTGGTACCAGTAATAGTTTTACCATGGAGAATGGTGAAATTAACGGAAGATTAATCATTACCAGCAACGCGTTTCTTTATGACAAAGGCTCTTTTATCATGAATGACGGAAAAGTCGGCGGTGTGGACAATTTCGGCGGGCAATTTACTATGAACGCCGGCACAATCGGCGGCAAAGGCATCGGCGTGAACATGGGACGAATGTTCGGGACATATGCCGGGACATATTACGGTTCTTTCACGATGAACGGCGGTACAATTACAGGAAACAACGAAGGCGGCGTCATTGTAGGAAATGGTTGTACATTTATTATGAACGACGGCTCAATTCACGGCAATACCACCACAAGCAGCGGCGGCGGTGTTGATACTTCCGGAACATTCACTATGACCGGCGGAACAATACGCAATAATACCTCCGGTGAAAGCGGCGGCGGCGTTAATCATGCCGACGGTACATTCACTTTTGACGGTGGTTGGATATACAACAACACCGCCGAAAACGGCAACGATATTCAAATAGCAAAAACAGGGACTTTCAATAATAATGTATTGGATAATAATGTTGGTGGAATCGGCAGTCCTCCTCCTAAGGAGGCTGAATAAGCGCACGTGTAAATGGAAATAATCTCCATAACAAAACAAATGGAGGTTAAGACATGCACATCGAAAAACATCCTTAACGACAAAGAAATGGAATTGGTCAGCTTATTAATGGCAGACTGCCAAAGCACAGGCGATATTCAAGCAAAACTAAAGCGACTATTCGCAGGAACGGTAGAGCAAATGCTGGAAGCGGAGATGGAGGAGCATTTAGGGTACGAAAAGCGCTCAGTCGAAGGTAACAACAGTGGCAATTCCCGCAATGGGTACAACCGCAAGACCATTATCAGCGACTATGGTGAGAGCGAAGTCGCCGTGCCCCGTGACCGCAATGGTGAAAGCATTATAGAACAAGCTCTATAAATCCGATAAAGACAAGCATTTAAAAAACTAAAAATCTTTGTAATCACAAATAAACAATCGGATTTATTACAAGTTTGCATAAAAATATCAGTCACATCATTTAAAAATGTATAAATACGGGTTGATTTCAGCCCGTTTTTTGCGTTTTAAGGCGCGTCAAATTCTTTCTTAATGCCTTTCATACCTTTAAGGATTTAAGAACGCTTTAAAACGCAAATTTAACAAAATTAATACGTTAAATTCAAAAAGGGGGATTGAATGAGTAACAACAGTTATAAATATCACTATGCAGGCCAACCGTTGACACCGTTTGTCTATTACCAACTGCCGCATATGCTTTTTTCTGACGGACGCTTTAAAAATCTATCTCTATCAGCAAAAATAATATATACGCTGATGTATGACCGAATAAGCCTATCCATAAAAAATAACTGGATTGATAAGCAAGGCCGGATTTACATATATTTCACGATTGAGGAAATAGCCAATTTCTTAAATTGTGGCTTGCAAAAGGCTTGCAAGGTGATGGACGAATTAAATAATAAAGGTATCGGCCTAATTGACACAAGGCGGCAAGGACAAGGGAAACCAAACGTTATTTATGTTAAAGACTTCATGTCATAAATCAATCAATCTCTTTTTTATCATTATGACAATGACTAAAAGAGATTGATTGATAGATTCTTATATATTAGTATTGATATATAGTTATTGATTGCTTTTGATTTTCAAAATTCTAGAATAGTGAAAATCAAAATTCTTGAATGATGATTTTCGTAATTCTCGGTTATGATTATCAAAATTCAGGTTTTAAGATGGGGGAAGTCTTGACTTTTGAAAATCAAAATTCTGAAAAGTTATCCACAAAATAACGATTTTAGGGTTTTTCCAATGTTCTTTGGAGGAGTTCGGAGCAAAAGAACCTAAAACAGCCGATAGCCTAATGAGCGTTTTTTTCCGCTATACTGGAAAGAACGACGGGCATTAAGTGTTCCAATGTTCCCCGTTATCGCCCGTCGCAAGGGTTGAGAAGCGGAAAAAATAAAAAATGTCAAGGGGGAGGCTTCAAAAGTTTTTTGAGCGTTTTTCTCAAAAAAGTTTTGGAGTACCCTTGACATTCTTCAAGCGAATGGAAGTTTAGCCTATTATTTTTCTTTCAACATTTCATTATTAAAAAGCTGTAATGACAGGCGTGCGCCTATTTGCGCCCCTATCTCGGTATAAACGTCAACATGACCGCCAAAAGCAATTCTCAATTTGTCTACTGCGTCTGCATACTCGGCGTTGTCAGTGCACACTTTTTCAAGTAATTGTAAGATTTTTTTGTTGCCCTCTTTTAATCGTTCGTTATATGTTTTATCGATTGTTTCCGTATCGCCGCCAAAAAGGATATAATTACATACAGTTTTCAAATTCGTCCGTTCATAAATTTCTTGCATAAAGTGCGGCGGTAGCTCGTTATAATCTTCCGGCATTGAATCGCTCCCCTTTCAGATAACGCCGTTTGTTAAAATTGTTTTTTAAGCGTGTATTTTTCATCTTCACAAATGAGTTGAAAAAATATTCTTGCGCCCATTTTCAGTCCGATTTCTGTGAAAACTTCCTCGTATACTCTGAACGCCTTAAAAATATTGTTTGTTATCTCTTCGTATGTATCGGGTTCAAGTTTAAGCGCTTGCATTTCTTTAAGTATGTCCGTAGAAACTTTATGCAATCTGTTTTCATAGGCGGCCTGTTTTTTGTTTTCGTCCTCTTTGCCGTGTACTAAAAAATACATGATTTGATGCAAGTCGGCTCGGTTAAAAAGTTCCTTTGCTTCTACCATGTAACACCTCTTTTCTTTTGATTTTTCGCATAGCGGCACAAGCCCTCTAAATAGTGTTTGACACTATAAAAGCGGCGGGATATAATAATTTAATATATCCATTTTCAGCATAAAAATAAAGACTTCCATGCACACTTATTAAGTGTGCATGTTGTATTTTAATCATACACACTTATTAAGTGTTTGTCAAGGGAGATTTTATAGAATGATAAATCGTGATGTGTTTGCAGTAAGAATTAAAAAGTTGAGAAATGAAAAAAATCTAACCATGACCGATATTTCAAATATTTTAAATATTAAAATGCAATCCGTTCAAAAATGGGAAAATAAGTCTAATATTCCAAGTGCCGACAATATATATGCGCTTGCTGAATTATTTGATGTATCTATTGACTATTTATGTGGTAGAACAGAAAAAAGAGAGATAAACAGATAAATGTTTCAATTTCATTTTTACATCTGTATGATGAATATAAATCAATAAAAAGCAATCGAATTTGACAACATTCGGTTGCTTTTTTTGTTGCCTTTTGCCTTTATATTTTTAATATTTTCGGGGTTTGGGGCGCAGCACCAACAAGCAAATTTTAATATTTTCCGCACAGCCGAAAAATGTGAAAATTCGCAAGTGTATATACACTTGCGCTGCTTGCTGGTAGTATCCAGATTTCTGGATTATACCAGTTATCACGAATTTCGAGTTATCAATATCTGAAAAGAGCAAGCCCGTTTTTACAGGGCTATGAGACAAAAAAAGTATTGATAACTTTATGGGCGGCGAGACCCAGTTTTACAGACACCCAGCCTCGCCGCCCATAAATTCGTGATAACTTTTGAAATGTTACTTTAAGCCGTACAATCGTTTCAAAACATCTTCATCGTTTACATCGAAACGAGATGTCGGGGGTTGTTGCAGGGTATTACTTTGAGTTGTCGCTTTTTCAATAGCGGCTCGTTTCTGCTCCGTGTCTGCGTGTGCGTAAACTAAAGTGGTTTCCAACTGCGCATGACCCAACCATTGTGATACAAGAGTTAAATCCATGCCGTTTTGGTAGAGGTGCATGGCACGGCTGTGACGAAGCAAGTGGGGATGAATATTTTCAGGAATTTCGCCACACTTTTCTCGCGCCGTTGTACCATAACGCTTCATCCGTTTTCGGATGCCATCGCAGGAAAGCGCCCCCGGAACACCTCCATGAATCGTATAAAAAAGAGGTTTTTCCGATAAAAGGCTCTCTCCGTAGTGGAAAGCATCTAAATAGTTATTAAGGTGAAGCACTGTGGGACGCATGAGCGGCACAGTTCTCGTTTTTGAGCCTTTGCCGGTCAACACGATGGTCGGCGTTTTGCTGAGTCGGATGTCCCTGAGCCGCAAATCAGCCAATTCTTGTACCCTCGCTGCTGTATCATAGGCTAAAATCATAAAGAAACGGTCACGGAGTCCGAGTTTTGTTGTTGCATCAGGTTCGGCTAATAATACTTTCACCGCCATTTCACTCATGTACTTGACAGCAACTGGCTTTGCTTCTTTTTTTACAGGAATTTTAAGAATCTCCAACCGATGTGCGACGGCAGTCGGCTCTATCATGGCTGCATATTTAAGAAATGCACGGATGCATTTCAGACGATGGTTTCGTGTACTGACCCCGCATCCACGTTCAGTTTCCAGCGAATCCAAGAACGCTGCGACAACTTTTTCATCCAACATACGAAACGAAACCTTGTAAAGCGGTATCTTGTTTTGCTGCTTGGCAAAATCCAGCAGCATTTCAAGGGAACTTGATATGCTCGGATTGTATTAGGACTACTGCCCCGTTGAGACGGCAGATAAACCACAAGGAAATCATGAATCAGCTTGAACAGCGTTTCGTCGGCGACTTTTTTCATACGTCCACCTCTGGAATAACGCTCTCAAGAACTGTCCAGTTAATCCCCTCGGACTTAGAAAGATTTTCCGGCAGCAGATGGATATAGTAAGCTGTTGCCGACAAAGCGGCGTGACCCATATAAGCTCGCAGATACGGGAGCATAGCGTAAAGATTACGCTTCTCATCAATCCAACGGTTCAGAACAGCCGACGCAAAACGGTGACGGAGGTCATATATACGAACAGACGGCAAGTCATCGGGTAAAATATCAGGATTGGCCATTTGCCAGCATTGTCTGAAAAATACACTGAGCCGGTCTTTGCAATAGCAGTTTCCTTTTTGCGTTGGAAAAAAATATTCACTGTTTGCAGGCCCTTCCTCATCAAGTAACCGAGCGTAGTTCCTACACAGCGCCAGTATATCGTCAGACATGGGTAAAAGACGCTCTTTTTGATGCTTTGTATTGGTAATAAGAATTTCGCCGGTATCTAAGTTGATATTGTTTCGTTTCAATTCTCTGCCCTCATTCGGCCTCAACCCACAGGTATAGATGAGCCGGAATACAACAGGGATAATTCTGTGGCGGAACGGATACCGTGAGTTGCGTGGAAAAGCGTCTGCGGCGGCGAATAAACGCTGTAGTTCATCATCCGTGAGAATATGCGGCGAAAGAGTGTATTTCGTGCTAGACATTGCCTCTGGAAACACATAAGCGTCCTCGCCTGTGGCGGTCAAATACTTTCCTAATAATCGGAGCGCCACTATCCGGCGATACACCACATTTGGACTTTTATGGAAGGCGTTGTACGCCCAATCCCACGCGATTTCTTTGGTTAAGGTGGATTCTTCGGGATAACGCTCGGTGCAGAACCCATCAAAATGACGCAGATAAAAGGCATGGGTTCCAACGGTTTTTCCTATTGATTGACGATAATCCAGCGCGGACTGAATCTTAGGTGCAAACAGACTGGTCATAGCCGCACACCTCCCGCCAGTTCAATCCCACGGAAATCCAATGCGCATTCTTTCAGATGAACTGTGTCCAAAGAAATGTACTGTTTGGCCGTATCTAAACAACGCAGACCGAGAACCTGAGCAGTAGTGGTGATAGGCACACCGGCAACTGTCATTTCCTTACCAAGCATTCTGCGTAGGGAATGAAATCCCTTGCCGTCGAAAGCCTTGCGCTCAATCCCTGCCTTGTGCTGGTATTGCTCATAAAGATACCCCAAAGACGAGCCTGCGCTTAATGGCTGGAAAGGGGCTTGCGCCCGCAGGAATATTTGAGCGTAATCGCTATCCGGCCTTGCCCGTAGGATATATTCCTTCAAAGCTTCGCCAACATCATCGGGCATTGGCAGAATTAAGGGTTCACTTGTCTTTTGCTGCATAACACAGATTTGATTGTTTATCCAGTCAATATCTCTCAGCTTCAGGCAAACAATGTCGGAGGCTCGCAGTCCGGTTCTCGCTCCGAGCAAGATTGCCGCATAATCACGTTTCCCCTGTGGTGTTGCCCTGTTGATTTGTGCCAAAACCATTTCTACTTCCTCCGGTGTTGACGGCACTTGGATTTTCTCCGGACGGCGTATGCCGCTTGACAGAAACCCCTCATAGGCAATACCGGTTTCACCTTTTGCTCTGAGAAATTCGTAAAATTTCCGCGTGTAAGAGATGAGGTTGCGGACGCTGCCGGGGCAAAGGTGTCTGACGCAATAGCTGATATAGTCGCCGACATCCTTTTCTGTAACTGCTGAAAAATCAGCATGACCTTTCTTCATAAGCCACAAAAAATGCTTGTGTATCACCCAACTGACATCTTCCCGCGTGTTTGGATGAAATTCGCTTGATTGCAAATATTCCGCATGAAGTACCAAAAAATAATGATTTAGCGGCTCGCGCTTGTGCCGGGACTTTACAGACCACTGTATTCTGCCGGTAAGGTACACTTCGTCCATGCGCTCCGCAGTTTTACGGAAAAAGTTGCGGTTGGAACGGGATAGCTCGCCATTCTCAAAACGATTCTGCATTGCGGCTGTGTACTCCGCCGTTATCTGTGGGTCGTAATATTCAAGCCCTTGCCTTTCATAATAATGCACGATTCTCATGCAGCAGGGGTAAAAACATCGCCAGACGCTAATAGGGCTTTGCCCCATCGCCGTCATAGCTTCGGCAGCTTTGTCCGCCACTTGTCTTACGGTTTGCTGTTCGCTCATAAACCATCGCTCCTCATTGATATTCGGGAATCCCCGTAACATCAATTATCGCATGGGCGTGAGCGAACAGAGCGACATTTCAAAAGTTATCACGAATTTATGGGCGACGGGGCTGGGTGATTGTAAAGCTGAACCTCGCCGCCCACAAAGTTATCAATACTTTTTTAGCTCGTAACCCTGTAAAAATGGGCTTGTTTTTTCTGGTATTGACAACTCGAAATTCGTGATAACTGTTCCACAGATTTACATGTTTTAGCTCTAAGCGGTCCATCTCCCCTTGACTGATTTCATCTGTGAAAGTCGAAAAAACAGTAATACATTTTTCTACAGTTGCACAGTAAAAAATTTAAAAACAGACATGCTGACTTAATAAGTTTTACTATAAAAAGGCGCAATATCTGAAAAGGATTAAATAACAGATAAAAATGTAATTATTTGTTAATTTGTTGCACCAAATTTTGACCCCCTTTTTTTGTATTTAACTTATGTACGCAAATACAAAAAAATATTAGAAAAGGGGTGTGTTTTTGGTTTCAGTTTCAGAATTAAGAAAAATGAGCAAGTTATCCTTTAGTGATATTGATAAAAACCACATAACAGAAATTAATAGCATAGTCATTGATACAAGTTTAACGCCGCAACAACGAATTGAAAGTTATTTAAACTCCGTCGAAAACCCTTATTTTTTACGAATAGATGATACAATTATTAAAATGAGTTTTTCCGATAATAACAACACAATTCAGGAGCTTTTTTCAGGCGTTTTACTTAGGAAAAAAGCGAAAAAAATGTGATAAACGCTTTGATTTTAGCGGCTTTTTATGATATAATATCCTTGTGATTACAAAGAGAAAGTGAGGGGAAAATGGCAAGGACAAGCAGAGTTAATGACAGTTATATTTTGCATTTTGGCGCAAATGAGTTAGCAAAAAAGGGGTGGCGTGTTGCCGTATATATTCGTTTATCAAAAGAGGACGGAAACGACGAAAGCCTTAGCGTTATCAATCAAAGAAAGCTATTGCTAGACTATGTTGACCGCTGCGGAGAAGATTTTGAAACGGTCGATTGTTACATTGATGATGGCTTAACAGGCACAAACACAGACAGAGAAGCATTTAAACGCTTGCTTGACGATATTCACGACAAGAAAATAAATTGTGTTATTGTCAAAGACCTTTCAAGATTTGCAAGAAATTATGTTGACGCCGGACATTTACTAGAAAATGAGTTTATAATCCATGATGTGCGCTTTATATGTTTATCCCCACAACTTGACAGCTTTTTGTACCCTGACGCTATGAATAGCGTGCTTGTGCCTATACTTAATGTTATGAATGATGATTTTTGCCGCCAGACCTCAAATAAAGTAAAAGCCATTTTTACTATGAAAATGAAGGACGGCGAACATATCGGCGCATTTGCCCCTTACGGATATGTTAAAGACAAGAATAATAAATCTAAGTTTGTTATTGACGATAGAGCCGCCGAAGTTGTAAGAAATATTTATAATTGGTTTGTACTTGACGGAATGAGTAAAAACGGAATAGCAAGGCGGCTTAACGGTTTAGGCGTACTAACCCCATCAGCCTATAAACGCTCAATAGACATTAATTATACTCAAAAATTCAGAAATGAGCAAAATATCTGGATTGAAAGAACCGTATCGCAAATCCTTAAAAATTGCGCTTACATAGGCAATATGGCACAGGGTAAGTCTAAAAAAATAAGTTATAAGCTGAAAAAGAAAAGAATAACTGACCCTTCCGAATGGATTATTGTTGAGGGAACCCATGAGCCGATAATAAGCAAAGAACTGTTTGAAAAGGCGCAAGATTTACAAAAAAGAGATACGAGAACCGCACCGCAAAAAAATAATGTTTATCTCTTTTCCGGCTTCTTACGCTGTAACGAATGTAAAAAAACCGTCAAGAGAAAAGCAAGCGGAAAGTATATTTATTATGATTGCAGTACATATCTGGTAAGAACAAACAACCTTTGCACTAAGCGCACCATAAAAGAGGACAAGCTTATTAAGGCGGTTATAACGGCTATAAAACACCAAATAAATTTAGCTGTATGCTATGACAAACTTTTGGAAGAAATAAACGCACAGCCAATTATAAACCAAAAAGCAAAAAGCTATGAAAACGATATAAAAAATAAAAAGACTGAACTTGCTAAGATTGTATCGCTAAAGGAAGGACTTTATACAGATTGGAAAAGCGGAGATATTTCCAAAGAAGATTATCAAAATATGCGTTCCTCATTTGATAATAAGGCTGAAAGACTAAAAATAGTCATTTATAATCTTGAAAACGAGCAAGTCCAGTTAAAAGAAAACGCCGACAAAAGCAACCCATTTTTAACTAATTTTCTGAAATATAAAGACTTTGAGGAATTGGACAGGGATATACTGGTTAGTTTGGTTAATGTGATTTATATAGCCGAAAACGGCAATATAAACATTGAATTTAAGTATCAGGACGAATTTATAAGGTTAGCGCAATTTGTAGAGGGTAGCAAGCTCATTACAGCTTAGTTGTTTATCTTATTTTATTTCAGACTGTATTTGTTCTAATATACATTCACCCAACTCCGAGTTTGAGCCAAAAATCATTGTTCCAGTATATTGTAACTCAGCCGCTACAATTCCCGTGCGCTTGAATTTTTTGCCGCTTATCCTACCAATCACTTTCTTCCCCCTCTTTGCGCGGCAATATTCTCTATGTATGTATTGGTCAATCCCAACCTCATCTACATAGGCTATGGACTCTTTGGGCGTATTTGCTATAGTTTCTTGATACTCCTTTACTCTTTCGGGGTTTTGTTCCTTGAATCGTTTTGTCTTTTTTTTCGAGTAATTTTTAGCTTTTTTAATGCTTTTCTTATTGCTGCCTCGCTACACGAAAACTGCTTTCCTACCTCCACAAGATAGGCATCAGGGTGGTGTTCAAGATATTCCTCAAGTTTTACAGGGTCTATTTTTTTGAACTTTCGTTTGAGAGGCTTATTTTTTATTTCACCTGTTTCTTCATACTTTCTGGGGCGTGTTGAAAAATAGCAATTTGACAAAAAAAGTGATATAATAATAAGAAAACGCATAGGTGAAAAAAATGGATGATAATCAAATTGAGATGGTCAATATAGAGACATTAGTGTCAAAAGAGCATACATACCGAAAACTAAAGGGACTAATAGATTTCAAAAAAATAACAAAGGCAGTCAGAATCGAAGAAAAAGAACTTGGAGCGACAGGATACACAACAATTAGGCTCATAATGTGTCTTATTCTTCAATTCATGGAAAATTTATCTGACCGGGAATTTGAAAGATTTATGGCTGAAAACCTTGCCGGGAAATGGTTCTGTAATTTTAGTTTAACAGAGAAAACACCGGATTACAGCACATTTTGCAAATTTAGGAATAAGCTTGGAACAGATGAAATAGAGCAAATATTTAATGCCGTAAGAGGGCAACTAAAAGCCAAAGGATACTTGGCCAGAAGTATTCACTTTTATTGATGCTACAGCTTTAATCAGTAAACTTTCCATGTGGGAAGAACGGGATAAAGCGATTTCTGATGGATATGAAAAATTTAATAACGAAGTCATCGAAAAATATTCCAAAGACAAAGACGTACGAATTGGGGCAAAAAGCAAGACCAAATTCTGGTTTGGCTTTAAAAAGCATGTTTCAGTTGATATGCAAAGCGGTATGATTAATAAAGTCAAGGTCACAAAAGCCAACATGACTGATGCTGACGGCACGCAATATGTCTGTCCCGACAGTGGAGCTGTCACGGCAGACAAAGGATATATCCCTGCAATTGGCGTAATCAAGGCAAGAGGTTGCCACCCTATGGTTATCTTGAAAAACAATATGAAAGATAAAAACAAGGACAAAGACAGATGGATTTCCGGATTGCGTTCCCCTTATGAACGAACCTTTTCTAAGCAGGAAAAACGAGTCCGCTACAAAGGCACACTTAAAAATCAAGCAGCAGAATTTCTATATGCTATCGCCTATAATTTTAGGCGACTTTTAGTGTTGGACTCAGAGATTCAAAACAGTTAATCACAATATATGGGATTAGTTCGCCCAAATGGCGGACGTTATCCCCAAAACACCGTAAAAAACCTTCTTTGTCCACATATAAGAGAATAATTTGGGGACGAATTTTTGTCAATTTCAGTCTTTTGGATACGTGAGTAGTTTTTTTATATTAATCAACACGCCCAATTGACGATATTATTACTATATGGTATCCTCATATTGAGAATGGCATATTGATAATAAATTGCCGGTTAAGTTTTTTGGTAATGACTACACCAAATAAGAATTATTAGGAGGAAATTACAATGAGCGTTGACGTTTTTTCACCGAGGTTTAAGAGTATGTTTAGGGAGTATGATATCCGCGGTATGGTTAGTGATGACGAATTAAATAATGAGAGCGTTTATCGGATTATTTCGGCCTACGCTTATTATTTAATTGATAAAAACATTAAAAAGGCGATAGTGGGTTATGACAACCGTGACTGTTCACCCGAATTTGCTGATGCCGCAATAAATGCCTTGATTGACAGAGGGATTGACGTTATTTTCGTTGGACTGGCAATAAGCCCATTGGTTTATTACGCTCAATATTTATATGACAGTGAAGGCGCTGTTATGATAACCGCAAGCCATAACCCCAATGGTTGGTCGGGATTTAAATTAGCAAAAGGATTCTCGGAAACGCTTGAGGCGGAAGATGTTGTAAAAATATATGACTTGGTTATTGATCTGCCTCAATGCCCTTCCGGCGTCGCTGCCGGTACACTTTCAAGCGCAAACGCGCGCGATAACTATATTAATGATATTGTATCCAGAATCAAAATGGGTCCTAACAAACCTAAAGTTGTAATTGACGCGGGAAACGGCGGAGCAGGTCTTTTCGCGTACGAACTGTTCCAAAAGTTAGGGTGTATAACATTCCAGCTGAATTGTGATCCTGATACCGCGTATCCTCATTATTTCCCAAATCCGTCAAATATTAAGTCAAGAGAACGTCTTAGAACTATGGTAACTCACCCTTATATTAACGCTGATCTAGGTATTGGCTTTGATGGTGACGGCGATCGGATAGGAGTTATTGACGAAGCCGGTAATGATATCTGGAGTGATATTATTCTTGCTGTTCTTGCGAAGCAGCTGCTGGAGAAAAAACCTGGCGCAAAGATTGTATATGACGTAAAATGCTCAAAAACACTTGAGGAAGTAATCCTGTCTCAAAAAGGGGTTCCCGTAATGTGGAAGACCGGGCATTCATATATTAAGTCCAAAATGCATCAATTAAAGGCCGAATTGGCGGGAGAGCGGAGCGGGCATATTTTTTATGGCGGCGACGATTATTATGGGTTTGACGACGCTGTTTTTACGGCGGCTAAATTAATTGAGTATTTGTCATATCAAGAAAAAGTCTGTCTGAAATTGTCAGCGAATTTCCGCGTTATTTAACTTCCCCTGAAATAAAGGCTCATTGTGAAGATACAGTGAAGTACGGGATAGTAGAAAGGATTACCGCCGAGTTAAAAACGGCTTATTCCGGTATGGTTAATGATATTTGCGGCGCTCGTGTTGCCTTTGAGGATGGATGGGGATTAATAAGAGCTTCATCAAACTTGCCTGAATTGGTTATTATCTTTGAAGCAAAAACACATTCACGTTTGATGGAGATACGTGAAATACTAAAGAATATTGTTAAGAAATATCCTGAAATATCGGAATGGGAAAATGATATTTATTAAGACACTTTTATCAAAATTATTTCCGGCAAAGTCAAGCATTCTGCATGGCTTTGCCGGAATTGTGTAATTAAAGTTGAACCGCTGTATATGGAGGTAATTTTATTGCGGAGTATTGTTATTGTTTTAGACGGATTTGGCGCGGGCGAACTGCCGGACGCAGAAAAATATGGTGATATAGGAACTAACACATGCTTGCATATCATCGAACAATGTAATCCATATTTACCGAATTTAGAGCAAATGGGATTGTATGATATTGTCGGTTTAAAAAAAGATTCGCGCGCGATTTATGGGAAAGCAATGGAATTATCCGCAGGCAAAGATACTCCCATCGGCCATTTCGAGTTGATGGGCTTAATAACCGGTGAAGCGTATATGACATTTCCTAATGGATTTCCGCCGGATCTGATTGATTTTTTTAAAGATGTATTTCAATGTGATATATTAGGAGGAATTGTTTCTTCCGGCACAGAAATCATTAAACAATACGGCGACGAGCATTTGTTAACAAAGAAACCAATAATATATACATCGGCAGACAGTGTTATACAGGTTGCCTGTCATGTTGACGCGTATACTGTGGATGAATTGTATTATTATTGCAAAATGATAAGAACTAATCTTCCCCGAAAATACAACGCGGGCAGAATAATTGCGCGTCCGTTTGCCGGTAAACCGGGGAATTATTACAGAACGGAAGACAGAAAAGACTTCACCGTACCCCCGGCGTCTGATACATTACTGGATCTTCTGTATAACGAGGGAAAAGATGTTATCGCGGTAGGGAAAATTGATAATATTTTTTCAATGCGCGGTATAACAAAGCATATACACACAAATTCAAATGACGACGGTATACAAAATATAATAGAACTTCTTAAATCACAATTTGATGGTTTATTATTTGCTAATTTAGTTGATTTTGATATGGTATACGGTCACAGAAATAATGTTAACGGATATGCGAAGGCTTTGGAAAAGTTTGATGAAGCCCTGCCGGAAATATTTAGCTTAATGGGGGATCAAGACATGTTGATTATTACCGCTGATCATGGATGCGATCCGACGACTAAAGGTACTGATCACACAAGAGAATATGTTCCGGTTCTGATGCGTACCGCTTCTATTAAACATAAGCAATTGGGTGTTATAATGATGTCGGATATCGCGGCAACCATTGCTAAACATCAAAATATCGAATATAATTTAAGTGGCACGGCAGTTTTTTAGGAATTTAAACAATTTCAAAAAATATATCGTTTAAAACTGAAATTGCTGTAGTGGGGGGGGAATACAAATGAAACAAAAGGATGCCGGTATATACGATTTTCCTGAAATAGAATTGAAAGTAAATGGAGCTTCCATAATATTTTATGGAGCCTTTGTGTTTGATCATAAACTGGATATCGACGATGAAATTAGTATATTGCGAAAATTGTCCAATTTTCAAGAATTTTCATTAACTGACGACAGTTCTGATAGCGATGAATATTATGTAAATGCGTTTTTTCACCCAAATTGTGTTCGTAATAATGATCATATCGTATTTAAAAGAAAAGAAGCGTTTGCGGCTGACAGCATAATTTTTTCCAATGGTGAAAGACGATGGCCAATCGTTACACAATATTTGACTTTATATAATAAAAAAATATTATTATTTCAGCAGGTTATTGTACTTGAAAAAACAAAAACAAAACGGTCCAACTGTGAATTTGACGCCAAAACTATGCTGGAAGACAGCATATGTATTGATGATATTATTAATATTGTCCAGAGTATTAAAGATTATAAAACAGGCGCTTTTAAGGGGCCGTGCAATGAAAAGATAAAAGAAGATATTATTGTTATACTGGACGCCCTTGGAATGGCTTATACACTTGATGAAACAAATAAGGTAGTAGACGGATTCTTTAATGACGAATCTGTCGGTATACAAATTTGGGATATAGCGTCATATATTCCTTATGACAACCCCCGCAAAGACAATTTAGATGAAGAATGTAAAAAATGCCGCGAAGGTAATAATCCTTCTTCTACAAAGAACGACAAATGCCGACAATGCACCGTTTTTGGAGAGTCGTTAGTCGCGTTATATTTCATGGAAATGCACGCATTATTATCGTGCACTACTAAAACATTAAAAGATGGCAGATGGAAAGCGCAAGGCGCGCAATATCTATATACGAATCAAACTGCAACACTAGATTTTTATAATGATCATAAAGTTTTATTTAATGATAAAATATGCGTAGAAATCTCGCAGGAGGATCACCCGTCAATTAAAAATTCATCCGCAATTCGTTTGAAACATTTTGGATATGATAGCTCTTCAATTTTTTTATGGGGTTATTCCGTTATCCTTAAGGCCGGATATACAAATTGTGATGAACAATTATTAAAGATTAAGACTGCAAATACGGATAATATTGATAAAACTGATTACTCATATATTAAAACAGCAAAACAAGTTGATACTATTTGGACCGCGCTGGAAGAATATTCAAGATTTGAATCTATTTGTACGCAATTGCGCCATAAAAAATTTGTTAAAGAGATAGTTTTGAGCAAAGGGTTGGATAAAATATATGAACACTCACTATCCTTTATGGACAGGATAAAATCTACCAGCGATGTTGCGTTAGGGGAGACTCAACTGAAAACCGGTATTGCTTCCAAAAGCTCATCTAATTTATTAGCCATAGTCAGCATTATATTAGTTCTTTTACCAGTTAATGACATAATTGCGGGTATAAATCCTGCATGGAACACAGTAATAATCGTAATGATAACAAAAATCATTGTTATTTTTTTAGCATATTGTGTTTGGAAAATACCGGCATTCATATCAAAACTCAAAAAGAGAAAATAAATTAGAGTTGAACCGCTATAGGAGTGAAAAAAACCATGTGTAATTTTATTAATTTTATTGACAAAATTTCCGAACTGTGGAACGAGGAATTATTGGGCGAATTAATTGACGTAAAAGTGGACTCATTAACTCCACGCCATGCAACCGAAGAACAAATTTGCTCCGATATATCAATAAAGCTTTTGCTCGCCAATATTGCGACGGCCTTATCAACATGTGATTTATTAGGGACTGCAACGGAAACTAACTTAAAAAGCGTAAAAAGCAGAATGGACACGTCAGCATCCGACGTATATTCTCATATAATAAAAAAAATTAATGATAAAATCTATATTGCTTCATCCGAGGGGAAAGACGAACATGGCGACAGTGTTGATGATCCATTAAAAAGAAACGAATCAGCTTCCGATTCGGGCAAATATGGTATAGCCGTTGATGTGATTGACGGCACAACCCTTGCCGCAAAAGGAATTAACGGATCCTACAGCTTGTCCGCCGCCGCGTTTGGCTTAATGTCGTTTCCGGATATACAAGCTTACGCAATAGGCGCACCTGCTGAAGTGATTGACCGCGTCAATTTTTCAAATCCCATTGAAGTTGAAGCTGAAGCTTTAGTTCAAAATCTAAGTGTCTTTTATAATAAACCAATTTCCGAACTGATAATTACTACACATAGTTTTGATACAGGAAAACATCACACCGAACTTATCAGCAAGTTAAAAAATATGGGCGTAAAAGTTATTATACCTGACCCTGTGATCGTAGAGACCTCATATGTACTTGGTATGGCGACAAAAACAGTGAACGCGCCGGATGCTATAATCGGTGTATTTGGGTTGCCGGAAGCCGTGATTAACACACTGCTGACAGCCATTGTTAATTCAGGCTTCGAAATCAGGTTTAAAATTGCTTCAAACACCATGCTGAAAAATCGGGATGAATTACATCTTAATAATACTTTCGCATTTTCACAAAAAGAGTTATCGGAAATAGAAAAATTGAATTTAGATATAAATGCTGTTTATTGTGCCGATAAAATAACTGACGACTTGCGAAACAGTTGTTTTGCGGCTACAGCTTTAACAAATGATCCTATATTAAAGTTAAACGGCATATCGCGGGAAAATGAAATATGCAAGCTTGAGACTATATTTTCACTGTATGATGATATAATATATAAAATAACCACTACACATTTACTCAGAAATTATATTAATTATTCCGCCGTCTTTCCACAGGAAATAAATGACTTATCCGTGGTATTACCGGTAAAAGACAAAAAAGCCGTACATTATCTTCAAACTTTTATTGATGCGTTAAAACAATCAAGCTGCGCTTCGTCTCTGTCGTTTACCGCAGCAGAAGATTTGCATGTCACATTATATGAGCTCTGCACACATTATGGTAAAACGCCCAATAACATTGATATGCAAATTGCAATAAATGAAGCTGTAGATTTTTTCAATAATTTTCCGGACAGTGTTTCTGTTAAAATCAAACAACCGGCTATCATGCGTGATTCAATTATAATGGAGATTGATGTAAAGGAGGATTACATCTCAAATGACGCATTATTAAAAAGTGATTTTTTTAATGTGAAATCAGTACCAGGAATATTGCATATTACAATAGCGCGGTTTTCAAAGTATCTTAATAAGCGGAAATATGAGGAGCTGTTGCGTATTATTAATGATTATCCATTGACTTCAGGATATGAAGTTAGCGGGAAACCCATGTTGGTAAATATCACCACAACTCCTTATGTCGTTACAGAGGATTGGATTAATTAGAGAAAATAATAACTGGAGAATAAATGTATGATAATAAGACCTGAAACAAAGGATTTATTTAGAAGTGAATTTCTGACAAATATTCAGAAAAAAAACAGCGATTTGAACCGCCGGGAGATATCACAAAATATTACTGTTTTATCATCCCTTCCAAGACGAATCGTTTTAGAATTAACGAATCAATGCAATATAGACTGTATTATGTGCGGCCGAAACGCCGCGTCGTTTTCTCAAAGCCGGTTGGATATTGAGCATATCAGATGGCTTGAGCCGATATTAAATACTGTGGAGGAAGTTGCAATAATAGGATGGGGAGAACAAACTACTCATCCCCATTTTTCAACTATTCTGCAAATCCTGAGCAAATATGACGCAAGGAAGTATTTATGTACAAATGGAATGTTATTGGATACATATATGGACGAGCTGTTTCAGCATCATTTAGATATCTGTGGTATTAGTTTAGACGGCGCTGAAGCAAATACAAACAATAAAATACGGCGTGGAAGCGATTTTGACTTTATCATTGATTCGATTGAAAAAATGATTACAATTAAAAGAAAAAACAATTATGACTATCCATATATATCTTTTGTTTTTTGTGCCATGAAAACAAATATTTATGAGTTTACAGATTTAATATCATTAGCGCATAGACTTGGCGTTAATAAAGTTAAGTTTGTCTATTTTACTGCTTTTGATCGTGATATGGCGCATGAATCACTTGTTAACAGTCCGGATATTGTAGCGGATATATTTGAAAAAGCTGTGGAACTTGCTATCAAATATAACATTGATTTGGAGCTGCCTTATATTCAGGGACAGGATCCGGCAAAGAACGCTTGTCATAGAGAGTGTTCCGCCCCCTGGAGAGATTTTTATCTCGGTTCGGACGGTTTTATCAGACCGTGTATGCATTCTTCCCAAAAACTTGCATATATTGACACCACAAAAAACTTTGATGATATATGGAATTCTTTAGACTTTCAACTACATAGGGCACATGTGAATATTCAGGAATTAATGAACGATAGCTGTAGGAACTGTTATCATTCCTCATTTTGTAATTGGAACAGGGAAAGCTCATTTATACAATACGGAAATCAATTTTCACCAAATTGGAATGAGGCGTAATTGATTATGGAAAAGATATTTATGTCTAAACCATCCATGCCGCCAATGGAAGAATATATAAAAGAAATTTCGGATTTGTGGCAGACCGGACAAATTACTAATAATGGCGAAAAGCATAAACTGCTCGAACGCCTTTTAAAAGAATACCTTAACGCAAATAATCTTTCTCTTTTTGTAAATGGTCATATGTCGCTTGAAATTGCTTTAAGTACCATAAAAAGAAAGGGTGAAGTTATTACATCGCCGTTTACGTTTACTTCAACTTTACTATCTATTTTAAGAAATAATATGCAACCTGTGTTTTGTGACATATACGACCATAATTACACTATAAATGCTGATTTGATTGAAGAGTTAATTACAGAGAAAACATGCGCGATATTGCCGGTTCATATTTTCGGCAACATCTGCAACATCAAAAAAATTGACGAAATCGCCGCAAAATATAATATTCCGGTTATATACGACGCCGCCCAGGCTTTCGGAATAACAGTCGATGGTATGCCTGTCGCAAATTTTGGTTCCATGTCCATGTTCAGTTTTCACGCGACCAAGGTTTTCCATACGATTGAAGGCGGATGTTTAACTTATTCGAACAGTGCTTTGGCCGAACATTTTTCTTTGCTGAGAAATTTCGGTTTATCTGATGAAATTTCAGTAGTTATTGGAACAAATGCGAAAATGCCGGAAACAAACGCGGCTATGGGGTTATGTAATTTAAGACATATTGACGAATATATTGCTGTTCGGAAAATGCTTACGCAAAAATATGATGAGCTGCTGTCTGGCTGCAAAGGAATTTTAATTAATAAAATCCCGTCAAATGTATCATATAATTATTGCTATTACCATATACGAATAATTCCCGAAGTGTTTGGCTGCTCAAGAGACGAAATATATGAGACGCTCATAAATAATGGAGTTTATGCTCGAAAATATTATTTCCCGCTAGTTTCTGAGTATCCGATTGTTAATTATTCAGCAAAAAATGATAATTTGCGTGTCGCTAAAAATATATCCCAGCAAATCTTGGTTTTGCCGCTTCACACAAATATGAGTGTGGAAGATGTGGAGCATATTTGTAAAATTATATTAGCATTATTTACTTGACACAGCGTATATTGATATATTATAATTTAAAAGCGGTTTTATTTTTCATTAAATTTTGATTCGAGGTACCGTATGAGTAACGTTCAATTATCAACTAACAATTTTTATTATTTTAGCCAAAACTTTTATTATAGCTTTGGCTGCTTTTATTATAAAAAATTGAATAGTTTAAATTGAACATTAAAATTAATTCATTTGCATAAAACGGTGAGATTAATATTAATCTCACTGTTTTTTTATCTTAAAATAAGGCGGATTAAATCGGAAGGAGTCGGAAAAATGGCTTCAAACAAGTTTACCATATCAATAATAGGTTTAGGCCTTATGGGGGGATCTCTGGCCTATGCGCTAAAGGGTTTCAAAAACTGTGGAATAATCGGATATGATACTAATCCTTGGGTTCTGGAAAAAGCTCATGAAGCGGGCGCCATAGATAAGTGTGCGGATTCGGTGCAGAACGCGGTAAAAGAGGCCGATCTTTCTATCTTTTGCGCAGGCCCGAGAGCGATTATTAACGATATAAAAAACAATGTATTAAACTTTAAAAAAGGCTCAATCGTATCCGATATTTGCGGAATCAAAAAAGAGATAGTTTCTTCCGTTGCTTCAATGTTGCCACGCGGCGTAGATTATATAGGGATTCATCCTATGGCGGGCAAAGAAGTAGACGGTTTTCCAAATGCGGACTCCAAAATATTTAAAATGGCGGGATTTATTCTTGTTTATGAAGACAGCTGTAACGAAAAATCTGTTGCCATAGTTAAAGAAATGATAGAATACGCCGGTTCTGACAGAATATGCTTTAATACAGCCGGAGAGCATGATGAAATTATTGCCTATACAAGCGACTTAATGCATATTTCCGCCGCGTCATTATGTTTAGCGTATCCATCCAATATGACCATGATTCATACGGCGGGAGCTTTTCGGGACTGTACCCGAATAGCAAATATTAATCCAAAGCTTTGGACAGAATTACTTTCAATGAATAAACAAAACATAATTCCTCACCTGGATTGTCTAATAAATAATCTTACGGATTTCAAAAAAGCTTTAAGAGATGACGACTATTCCTTTATACATGATTATTTAGAAAAGGCCTGCAAGAATAAGAAGGAGATGATGCAATTATAATCAAGCTAAAGGTTAAACTGCCGGGTTGTACTTATCCGATATTTATCGGGAAAGAAGCTTTTGGATCTTTGATTCCTGAAATAGCCGAATTATTTCCCGGGAAAAAAGCCGCGGTTGTTTCAGACGAAACAGTTTGGGGCTTATACGGCTCATTATTTAAAAATTCATTTGAAAAAGCGAATATTTTATATAGAAATATTATAGTTCCACCGGGAGAGAAAAGTAAATCGCTTTCGTCGTTAAGCTTTTTATTTCAGGAGTTTGCGGATTTCGGGCTTAACAGGGACGAGCCTGTTATAGCGTTTGGCGGAGGCGTAGTAGGCGATTTAACCGGTTTTGCCGCCGCGACCTACATGCGCGGCGTACCGCTGATTCAAATACCGACAACGCTTTTGTCGCAAGTAGATTCAAGTGTGGGGGGGAAGGTTGCAATCAATATTGACGCGGGCAAAAATCTGGTCGGAAATTTTTATCAGCCCCGGATGGTTGTCGCGGATACTGGTTTTTTGTCGACTTTAGCCGAAAGAGAGTTTAGCGCCGGTCTTTCGGAGGTGATAAAATATTCCGCAATCGGAGCAGACGGCTTGTTGTCCCTTTTAGAAAATTCAAAGGATAAAGAAAACATAATAGAACAAATAGATGAAATCATTAACCTCTGCTGCGTAAGCAAAGCGGGTATTGTTGAGAAAGACGAAAAGGATACCGGACTTAGGATGATATTAAATTTCGGGCATACTTTTGGTCACGCAATCGAAAAATATTATTCATTTGAAAAATATAATCATGGCGAGGCGGTTGCCATAGGGATGGTATTAGCCGCTAAAACAGGGGTTTTATTGGGTGAAACAAAGCCTGAAACATATCAAAGACTGGTTTCGCTTTTACTTAAAGCGGGATTAAAAACGGAGCTTGCGGATGATTTGAACGGGATAATCCCTTTAATGACCAGTGATAAGAAGAACAGCGGCGGTTTAATAACGCTTGTCTTAATACATGAAATGGGGAAACCATTTATAAAAAAAATGACGCTTAATGAATTATTAAATCTGTTCCGTTAGGAGAGGGCGCCGAATGTTTAAAGAAATAAGACGTTTTCCAAAAGGCATTATTAATATACCGCCATCTAAAAGCATAGCGCACAGAGCCGTTATTTGCGCCGGGCTTGCCGGGGGCGAAAGTATTATTTATAATGTTTCTGATTCAAAGGATATCTTGGCAACAATAAATTGTATGCAAAGTTTTGGAATGACAAGCTCATTTGATGGTACTGCATTAAAAATTAAAGGCCACTGTCATAATGAGAAAACGACACTGCTTGATTGCTGCGAATCAGGTTCAACCTTGCGTTTTTTGATACCGCTGGCATCAGTTTTATCAAATGGAATTAGTTTCACAGGGCAGGGGAGGCTGATGGAACGTCCTTTAACATCATATATTGATACTTTAGGCAAAAAAGGCGTTGAAATATCATTAAAAGACAATGTTCTCTCTTTAAACGGAAGGCTTCAGGCGGGTGAATTTGACCTGGCCGGAGATATAAGCTCACAGTTTGTGTCCGGATTGTTGTTTGCATTGCCGTTATTGAACGCCGATAGCCGGATTAATATGACAACTCCTTTGCAATCGGCGTCCTACGTTGATTTGACGGTCAGCGTAATGAAACATTTTGGGATAGACATTGTCAATGATGAATATAAGCGTTTTTACATCAAAGGCAATCAGGCGTACAAGCCTCAGGTTTTTTCCGTTGAAGCCGATTATTCACAAGCCGCGTTTTTCCTTGTAGCTAGCGCGCTGGGGTGTGAATGCGAATGCCGGGGATTGTCCGTAAATTCTTTACAGGGCGATAAAAAGATTCTCGAAATACTTAAGGAATGCGGCGCGGAAATAATTACTACCGACAAAGGCGGCCTTGTCGTTAGAGCCGACAGGTTAACGAGTGCGACGGTTGACGTTTCAGACATACCGGATCTCGTTCCCATACTCGCCGTATTATTCTCATTTTGTGAGGGGACAAGCTATATTACAAATGCCGGCCGTTTGCGTTATAAAGAAAGCGACCGTCTTCACTCAATCACTACGGAGCTTAACGCTTTGGGCGCGAATATCCGTGAAAACGGTAACAGCCTGACTATAACAGGCGTAAAATCCTTAAAAGGCGGTAAAGTAAAAAGCTGGGGCGATCATCGAATCGCTATGGCAATCGCTGTGGCGGCTATCAAAAGTGAAAACCCGGTACTCCTTTGGCAAAGCGAAAGCGTCTCCAAATCGTATCCGAATTTTTGGGAGGATTTTGAAAAATGAGCAATGTTTGGGGTCGAAAAATAAAAATATCCATATTCGGGGAATCCCACGGGGACGCCGTCGGGATTATAATTGACGGATTTCCGCCCGGTGTTTGTATTGACTGGGATAATGTTGAAAGGCAAATGAAAAGAAGGGCTCCAGGAAACAGCCCGCTGTCAACGCCCAGAAAGGAATCCGATAAAGTAGAAATCCTTTCCGGTTATTTTAACGAAAAAACGACCGGAACGCCTATATGCGCTATGATTAAAAATGAAAACACGGTTTCCAAGGATTATCAGCCGAATATCTTACGTCCCGGTCATGCCGATTTATCGGCGCTCTTGAAATATAAAGGCTTTGCGACTACCGCGGAGGAGGGCACTTTTCAGGAAGGCTGACGGCGCCGCTGGTTTTTGCAGGCGCACTGGCAAGGCAGATTTTGCTTGAGCAGGGAGTCAAAATCGGAGCAAGAATACTTCAAATTCATTCGATTATAGATAAACAAATGAATATAGAGAATATCATTGCCGTTTCGAAAAAAGCTTTCCTGTTTACTGCGATGAAACAGGCCAAAAAATGCGGCAAATTATTTTAGAGGCTAAAGCGGAGAATGACTCTTTGGGGGGGATCATAGAATGCGCCGCTTTTGGGCTTAAAGGCGGCTTGGGGGATCCGTTTTTCGAATCAATGGAAAGCGTTATTTCGTCTATGATGTTTTCTATCCCCGCGGTAAAGGGAATAGCTTTCGGCGAAGGCTTTAGGCTTCCTCTTATGAAGGGAAGCGAGGCAAATGACCAAATGATTATGGAATCAGCTGAGATTCAAAGCAAGACGAACCACAACGGCGGCATAATCGGCGGCATAACAAATGGAAACCCGCTTGTATTTCAAGTCGCAATCAAGCCCACGCCAACCATTTCCAAAGAGCAAACCACTGTTGACATTGATAAAATGGAAACGGTATCCGTTAATTTTGAAGGCCGTCATGACCCGTGTATTGTTCCCCGGGCGGTTTGCGTTATAGAAGCCGGACTCGCCATAGCATTATTGGATTTTATATTATAAAAATTGAGAGAGTGTGATCCTTATGATAATTATTTTAAAACAGGGTACAACGCAAAAAGAGATTGATCCAATTTGTTCGTCGTTAATGCGCAGAGGACTTATTATACAGGAAATCACCGGTGAATCTACCCGCATGATCGGATTGGCCGGCGATACGACTTCCGTTTCGGAAGACACGCTGATGTGTTTTGAATGCGTTGAAAGGATTATGCGCGTACAAGAGCCGTACAAGCTTGCCGGACGTAAATTCCACCCCGAAGACAGCGTTTTTGACATATGCGGGCAAAAAATCGGCGGCGGTCATTTTGCGGTTATGGCCGGGCCCTGCTCTGTTGAAAGCGAAGAGCAAATATTATCTATAGCCAGGGACGTAAAATCCTCCGGCGCGGGTTTTTTAAGAGGCGGCGCGTTTAAGCCGAGAACGTCTCCTTATGCTTTTTTAGGGCTTGGCCTGGACGGCCTTGAGCTTTTAAAAATAGCGAGACAAAAGACAGGGCTTCCCGTCGTTACCGAAATAATGTCGTCGGAACACTTAAGTGTATTTGAGCGGGATGTTGACATTATTCAAATTGGCGCACGAAATATGCAGAACTTTACGCTTTTAAAAGAAGTCGGCAGCCTTAATAAGCCGGTACTTTAAAAAGAGGGCTTTCCGCGACAATTGAAGAATTTTTGATGTCGGCCGAATACATTATGGCGGGCGGCTCCGCTCAGGTTATTTTATGCGAAAGAGGAATACGAACCTTTGAGACCGCTACGCGAAACACCTTGGATTTGTCAGCGATTCCGGTACTAAAATCAAAGTCTCACCTGCCTGTTGTCGTTGACCCGTCTCACGCAACCGGTTATTGGAGTTTGGTCGAACCTATGTCTTTAGCGGCTGTTGCCGCAGGGGCGGACGGATTAATAATCGAGGTTCATAACCATCCGGAGGCGGCCTTATGCGACGGCGCGCAGTCTATTACGCCGCAGGTTTTTTATAAACTTATGACTAAGATTGGAAAAGTAAGAAATGCCATTATGGATTAAAAATTTGCATAATATTGGACAATTCCATTAATCATTGATAGAATTTTTTTCAAAAAGGGGCCTGCCGGCACATTTCCTTTTGAAAAAAATTCTAAATCTAAAATGGAATTGCTATAGACAGGGGGCTATCGAATGAACCATAAGGATGAACTGCTTAAACTCAGGCAGGAAATAGATCAGATAGATCAAAATTTGATTGAGTTATTTGTGCACAGGATGCAAATCAGCGATAGAGTTGCGGATGTGAAAGCGTTGGGTAATATAGCGATCACAGACGAAAAAAGAGAACGGCAAATACTGGACAATGCTGCATCAAAGGCTGACGAATCGAACAAAGCCGAAATAATATCTTATATGCGTAATATTATTTCTTTATCAAAAATTAAGCAAAGAAAGAAGTTAATGCCGGGCAATGATATCTTTTTTCCCGAGCCCAAAGAACGCAAGACAAAAGACATTAAAGTCGCTTACCAGGGAGTTGAGGGAGCTTGGGGCGAGCATAGCGCAATGCGGTTATTTCCCGATGCGGCCGCTCAAAATTATGAATATTTTGAAGATGTGTTTAACGCGGTTAAATCAAAACAAGTGGATTATGGTTTGCTGCCCATAGAAAATTCTCAAACGGGAGCGATAGGAGAGGTTTATGATTTACTGAAAAGGCATAGCTGCTATATAGTAGGCCAGACATGGGTTAAAGTCGCTCATTGTTTACTTGCGGGCAATAACGCTTCCGTTGACGATATAAGAGAAGTATTTTCACACCCGGAAGGCTTTCGCCAATGTCACAGATTTTTAAAAAACAAGCATTGGGAGCTTACAACCTCAACAAATACGGCAATAGCCGCTCAAACCTGTGCGCAAAAAAATGATGTGCGCAGCGCCGCGATCGGTTCAAGAAGAGCGGCCGAAAAACATGGCCTATCCGTTATTGTTCCCGATATTATGGATGATTCAAATAACAGGACAAGATTTATAGCTATTGCCGACAGCCCAATTTATGATCAATCGTCAGACACGATAAGCATAACATTTTCAACACCCCATAAAAGCGGCGCGTTGCATGCGGTGTTAGAAAGTTTTACATTAGCGGATATAAATATGACCAGGATTGAATCAAGACCCGTATCTTCTGACAAGTATCGTTTCTTTGCGGATTTGCAGGCTAATATTTTAGATGAAGCCGCTTATAACGCGTTAAGGCGTGCATCGGTTCAATGCGATTACTTTGAGGTTCTGGGCTGTTATAAAGCGGATAGGGATTGAGCATAATATGAAAAATATTGTATTTATCGGTATGCCCGGAAGCGGAAAATCTTCTGGTTTCTAAAAAATTGGCGGATTATTTGAACATAAAATGGATAGACTGCGATGAGGAAATAGAAAGCGAAGAAAAAATGAGTATTACTGAAATTTTCGATTTGAAAGGCGAGGCATATTTCAGATTAAAGGAAACCCATATTATTTCCAGGGTGTCCAAGCTTCAAAACGTTATTATCGCTACCGGCGGAGGCGCGGTTCTTCTCGACGAAAATATGCGGATGCTGAAATCAAACGCCGTTGTCGTTTATTTGCGGCGAAATATTGAAAATATAATTACAACTATGAATTCGGATACAAGGCCGCTTTTAAAAGACCATGTCAACAAAATACATGATATTTATGCCAAAAGATATAAGCTTTATGAAGGCTATTGCGATATTATCATTGACAATAACAGAAGTGAAGAGCATACATTATCCTTACTTTTGGATGCTCTTTTATGAGGAAAAGGCTAATAAAGAATTATCAGGTGCCGCATGTGCCTTACTTGATGACCTTCAAAGACTTATCAGGATATACCACAAGTGATGTATAACCGTCAGGCGCAGATTTAATCATATCCTCAATGTCATCGACGGATTTATAGACTGAAGAAAGTATAGGAGTATCATATCCGTAGACGGAATGTAATGACTTGCCATTTCCATAAGCCATGAACCATGCGTCTGCTATAGCGTGATAAGTAACTCCTGTCTCGCAAATACTGCTATCAGGGCATATTACGTATATCTTAGCAGGGTCATTACCTATAAGTTCGGAAGCCTCGGCTTGAAATTCGCGCACATAACCTGACGAAATATTCTGCCAGTAAATTTTTTCCGCGTTGCTTATCACAAATGACATAAAGTACATCGCAAGCAATACGATGGTTAGACGCTTTCGTCTTTCGGTATAAAGTACAGTATAATCAACAACGCAAAAAACGCGAGCGGGTACATATGCATATCTGTCATAATATAGAATAGTTGTGATGGCAAAAGGAAAAGTTCCCCGAAAACGAACAGTACAATCGCGGTAAATTTCAAAATGCTTTTGTTCTTTGCCAGTTTGACAAAATTGGCGAATGCATATAAGACAAGAGGCACGGACAATACAAGGACGAATGCCGTGTTTAGCCAAAAACCATTGTAAATATCAATCGTGTTAACTCCCGTAAATCCCGCAATTGGATATATGATTTTGGCAAACAGCATTCTCAATGAACGTCTGTCGTAAGGCAGCGACGAATATGTTCGCAATACAAAGAACGCTATAAAGTAAACCGCAAACAGAACGATTCCTAAAAGGTATGAGCGGAACATTCGCCGGATTGCGGCTCTAAACTCAAGTTCGCCATGAATAACCTTGATAAGAATTATCGCGGGCGTCACAGCGAGGAATGCCGCGCCGCTTTCTTTCGCGCACAAAGACAGCGCAGTGAAAATAATATAAAATATATTCGCGCGCAATTCGTTGTCTGCCATGAAGTAGTAATATGTGCCTATGATACCGAATGTAAACATTATGACTTGATTGACTGAATCGGTTTGCGCTATCGCGGCGTAAATCCACGGACTTATTGAAAACAGCAAGGTGAAAACACCCGTGTACCGCTTTTGTTTAAGCACATCCACGGTGAACCTGTGAAAAATTATACAGTTGATAAAATGCAGTACGGCTAACAGTGACCGGTTGAACCAAGGGAAGAGAAATGGGAACGCCTTTAAAATTACAGCAATAAGTTCGTCAATCGGCCGAACCAGAGTGAGCGTTCCTCCAAGAGGCGTAGTAACATAACTCCAGTCATCCATAAGCGGAGTCATCTGAAGAAATATGCACAACCATGCGGCACTAATAAAGAAAAGTACAATATAAAGTGTTTTGTCGCTCTTTAATTTCATTTCGCTCTCCTCACAACGCTATATACAACAGTGCAATAAATACCATAGCAAACATGCCGCACATTATTAAAAGCGGTTTGTCACCTGTTAATACGGTCACCGGATCTCCGTCTGTGTCTCGTTCCAAAATCAGATTATACCTAATAAAAATTAACAAAACGAACGGCACAGTATATATCGTATTATTGTTGCCGCTACGTAAAGCTGCCGCGCTGTCAATGCTCCAAAGGGAATAGAAGACGACCGCAATCGCCTCGCACATATACATTGTTTTATCTAAAAACGCTTCCGAGTATTGCAGCAAAACCTTTCTGGTTCCGCCGCCGGTATCTGATTTGCGCATTTCGTTGCGCCGCTTGCCGAGCACAAGGAATAGTGCGCCGGCAGTCAATGTGAGGAACAACCATTTTGAAATTTCAATTTCCGCAATAACCGAACAGAAATACACACGCAGTACGTAACCCGATGCGAGCGCAAAGATATCCGCAATAGCAATGTGCTTCAAAAAAGCGCTGTAAGCCACATTTATCAAAAAGTACGCCGCGAGAATTATCCACGCGCCAGTATTGCTTTTTAACGTGTATACACCTAGTGCGGCAATACCTGTAAGCAATACTCCAATCATTACTTTTGCCGCGTGAACCGGTACTGCACCGCTAGCAAGCGGACGCTTATTCTTTTTAGGATGCGCCCGGTCACTATCAACGTCGCGGATGTCATTGAATATGTACACTACTGACGACAGTAAGCAAAACATTATTGTGCCCATACATACTTGAACGAATAATTCGACGTTGAATAGTTGATGTGCTGTTACAAGCGGTAAGAATACGAGCGCGTTTTTAATCCAGTGTTTGGGGCGAAGAAGCTTGATGTAATTCATGATTTGTAACATTACTTACCTCCGTCATCAATATACCTGCGCCAACTGCTTTGAATAAACGGCAGCAGTTTCAGGTCATTCTTCCTCACACAAATTCGCCGCCACGTATATAAATAATAAACTTCATTCTCCAGATTACAACATTCACAATTATTTTTTTAAATCACTTCAAAAATTATGTATTAAGCACTATGACCATTATCTATATTTTATCATAATAAATGTAACTGTCAAGCAAAATCCGTCAATTTACACTAAAAAGGTCGATTGCCAAAGTGAGCGCAACCAACGGCGAAGCCGAGGGTTGCGTTAAGAGTGACAAAATAGTAGGTAGCATTTAATTAGGCAAACATAAAGTTATTTGCTCTTCCTCCTCTGCCCCCCCATGGAGTAATGTCAACAACTTAACAAGCTTAATGGAAAACGAATAAAAAATTTCATCAAAAAGCACTTGACAAAATAAAAAAGCACCAATAATGGCGAAAAAACGGGAGATTTCGCCATGAAAAACATTGAACACCTTGAATTACTTGCATACATAGCCAAGTCACAGGCAACACTGGACGCCGCACGGCTCTGAGAAAATTCGATTTTACGCAATCGGAAAATGCCGTTTGCAAGCGCACTCTCGTTTCTTTTGGATATGCGCAAAACAACCTTGCAAACCCGATTAAATATATATTTCGAACGTATGGAAGACAGTGAACCCATCAGTCAGCAAGCGTTTTCCAAATTACGGATGAATTTCGACCATTCACCGTTTGAAACCATGGTACGCGAATCGGTAAAAAAGGAGTATTCAGGCCAATATGAACTGCCGCTTTGGAACGGATTTCATGCGCTTGCAGTAGACGGCTCATACCTTCAATTACCGCGTACAGACGAGTTACGGCAAGAGTTTGGCGTACGCGGCGACGGGAAATTAAGCGACAATCTTCCAAGTGCCGGGGTTTCTGTACTCTATAATGTACTACATGGATGGCCGCTGTTTGTGTGCGTGTTGTCAAGTTTATGCTGCCAACCGGCGAGGTTGAAACGTTGGCAACGAACCTATTTGAATTGCAATCGAAAGCACTGATTGAGCTCTACTCAATGCGTTGGGGCATTGAAACGGCGTACTTTAGGCTAAAGCAGGAGCTTTTTGTTGAGAAATTTTCTGGCAAAACACCAAATTCCATTCGTCAAGATTTTTGGGCAAGCATGGTCTTAGTGCAGACGGTTGCGGTATATCAAAAAGAGATGGATAAAGCCGTTCAGAAGCGACAAGAAGGAAAACCTGTCAAACACTTAAACCGTGTGCGCACCAGCGACTTGATTATCACTCTGCGGGACAGGTTTATCTTTGCCGTTCTTTGCGGTCGCCCTATGTTTTGCGCCAACGAAATGGAAACTATTATTAAAACTATGGCAAGAGCTGTGTTCCCTGTAAGACCAGGACGCTCTTTCAATAGGGTCTTTAGACCATTGGACAACATGAGGCTTAACCTTAAGTCCAAACTTTGATGTTAAGTTGTTGACATTACCACCTCCGGGGGTGAGGATGCAACAGTACCATCGTTGCTTATTCAAAACTGGTGAAAAATGATGGGCAATTAAACTTGCAATTTTCAATTTCGTAGGAGGTAACTTTATTATAGGGGCGTGTTGATTAATATAAAAAAACTACTCACGTATCCAAAAGACTGAAATTGACAAAAATTCGTCCCCAAATTATTCTCTTATATGTGGACAAAGAAGGTTTTTTATGGTGTTTTGGGGATAACGTCCGCCATTTGGGCGACTAATCCCATATATTGTGATTAACTGTTTTGAATCTCTGAATCCAACACTAAAAGTCGCCTAAAATTATAGGCGATAGCATATAGAAATTCTGCTGCTTGATTTTTAAGTGTGCCTTTTGTAGCGGACTCGTTTTTCCTGCTTAGAAAAGGTTCGTTCATAAGGGGAACGCAATCCGGAAATCCATCTGTCTTTGTCCTTGTTTTTATCTTTCATATTGTTTTTCAAGATAACCATAGGGTGGCAACCTCTTGCCTTGATTACGCCAATTGCAGGGATATATCCTTTGTCTGCCGTGACAGCTCCACTGTCGGGACAGACATATTGCGTGCCGTCAGCATCAGTCATGTTGGCTTTTGTGACCTTGACTTTATTAATCATACCGCTTTGCATATCAACTGAAACATGCTTTTTAAAGCCAAACCAGAATTTGGTCTTGCTTTTTGTCCCAATTCGTACGTCTTTGTCTTTGGAATATTTTTCGATGACTCTGTTATTAAATTTTTCATATCCATCAGAAATCGCTTTATCCCGTTCTTCCCACATGGAAAGTTTACTGATTAAAGCTGTAGCATCAATAAAAGTGAATACTTCTGGCCAAGTATCCTTTGGCTTTTAGTTGCCCTCTTACGGCATTAAATATTTGCTCTATTTCATCTGTTCCAAGCTTATTCCTAAATTTGCAAAATGTGCTGTAATCCGGTGTTTTCTCTGTTAAACTAAAATTACAGAACCATTTCCCGGCAAGATTTTCAGCCATAAATCTTTCAAATTCCCGGTCAGATAAATTTTCCATGAATTGAAGAATAAGACACATTATGAGCCTAATTGTTGTGTATCCTGTCGCTCCAAGTTCTTTTTCTTCGATTCTGACTGCCTTTGTTATTTTTTTGAAATCTATTAGTCCCTTTAGTTTTCGGTATGTATGCTCTTTTGACACTAATGTCTCTATATTGACCATCTCAATTTGATTATCATCCATTTTTTTCACCTATGCGTTTTCTTATTATTATATCACTTTTTTTGTCAAATTGCTATTTTTCAACACGCCCTATTGGTAAGTTGTAAAATGAAAGGGTCCACAAAAAAAGAAGACACAAAACAAAATTCTGATAAAATGTTAATCACGACAGAAACATTTAGGAGGAATTTTGAATGTGCCTTGAAGATAATTGTAAAAGGAAAGACGAAGAAAGTAAAGGACAACATTTAACGGAGATTGAACGGTATAAAATCGAAGGCTACAAGCAGATAAGGTTATCAAACTGAGAAATAGGCAAGATATTAAATAAAAGCCATAGCACGATAAATGAGGAAATCAGGCGAGGAAGCGTAAAGCAGCTAAAATCTGATTTAACAGAAATAATAGTATATAAAGCGGATTATGCACAAATGAAAGCGGAAGAAGCGAGCAAGAACAAGGGATCCGGGCTAAAAATAGGCAATGACCACAAATTAGTTGAATTTTTGGAAACAAAAATACGGGATGAGAAGTATTCGCCAGATGCGGCGTTGGCTGCGGCTCGAAACCAAGGCGGTTTTCAAAACATGATAAGCACAAGGACGTTGTACACATATATAGACAGTGGACTGTTTTTAGGACTATCAAACAAAGACCTGCCGGTAAAAAAGAGGAGGATGATACAATGCACCACCAACCGCAGGGCGATTCCATATGGGGCAACATCAACACCGCCATAGAAATAGCCCTAAACGTGTATTACATTTTTGCCGAAAACGGCGAGGGGATTATGATTCCCAAAGACAAGGCCAAGGACACGGTTTCAGAAAAGGCGGCGGCAGCCGGTCAGGAGGATAACGGCTACCTCTGTTACGGCAAGGACGAAAACATGGATATACCTATGTATGAGGTATTGCAAAGGCGCGTCGCCGCCTGTGAAAAAATCAAAGCACAGGCGATAGAGCAAATGCGGGAAATCAAGGCGACGGCAGCCTGCGGCTGACCGATTATTTCGGGGAATGTGAACCGCCGGCCAAAACGCCGGCAGGCGAGGCCGGCAATCTGCAAAAGGTACGCAACGGTATCTACTTTGCCGAAACGGACGGTACTACATATTTTGCCGTGCAGGAAGCCGTGGCCGATAACTTTATGTCGCCCATGGCGTATGAGTTTGGCAGAAAAGCGGACGGATACCTCTATTATGATCTTACCACATGCGCAGTTCCTCTCCACGAACTCAGGCATATTTACGATGAAGTGGACAACCTGATCGTGTCCGAGGACAGTCTGCACGCCACGCTTGGCAAGAATTTTGAGTTATATGTGAATATATACAATGATATTGTGCTGGAGGAAGCCAAGATACCGCCCGTTGAAGCACCCACTGCTTTGTTTTTACAGCGCCAGCTTGACGCCGCGCAGGCAGAACCCGCCATGGAACATTCGCCGGCACATGAAACGGACAACTTCAGCGAACAGGTAGACGATTACGGTTTTGAGCCGTAATAAGCTATTGACTGCTATCATCCGCACATTCCTCTTTGAAGTGTGCGGATGATGGGTGAAAAAGTGCCTATGAAGTAGGTTTGCCTAATTCTTGTTTATTCGATATACTTAGATTTTAATAGAGTGATAAGATTAAAATAGCAAGAAATGTGAAAAGTGCCTATCCGATTTTTATTATATCGGTTGCAGGAGGTGAGAACGTGGACAACAATCTACTAAATGTAACTCGTGTTGTGGATTATATAGAAACCCATTTAGAAGATAAGTTAGATTTAGATAGTTTAGCGCGGGAAACGGGATACTCAAAATATCATTTACACAGAATGTTTACAAGCATAGTAGGATTTACCGTTCATTCGTATGTACAAAGACGTAGGCTGACCGAGGCAGCAAGATTGCTTATTTTTACTGATAAGCCCATTATTGAAATCGCTTTGTTTGCGGGATATGAAACGCAACAATCGTTTTCAGTTGCATTTAAGGCACTGTTTGATTGCAGCCCTCAAGCATTAAGAAAGAAAAGAGATTTTTACCCTTTACAACTCAAATTTACAGTAGATGGAAAGAAACAATTACGAGGAGATATGATCATGGATATTAAAACAATGGAAAGCGAAAAAATATTACTAGTTGGATATACAGCAAATACAAAAAACGGATTTGCTGTTATCGGTGAAAGTATGGTAAAACTTCAAGCTAATAAAGAAAAGATTACTAACCGTACTGATAAAAATTGCTTAATAGGTCTAAATGATTATACTAAAGATTTCGCCTGCGAGGGCGAACAGCCTTCATTTGATTTTTATGCGGCTGCGGAGGTTACTGATTTTTCGACAATACCCGATGGAATGATAACAAAGGAACTTCCCCCAAGCAAGTATGTGGTTTTTAGCTTTACCGGCAAGCCACAAGACTCTTTACAGCCAGTAGCAGACTATATCTATAAAGAGTGGTTTCCGCAATCAACATGCCAATTCAACGAAAATAATATGTATGATTTCACGAAGAGCTATGAAACCACAGACAGTGATGGGAACAGCATCATTGAATATTGGGTTCCAATTTTGTAGTAAACGATTACAGTTTTGAGCCGTAAAGCGCCATTAACTAAGCTATCAGCCGCACATTCCAATAACGGAGTGTGCGGCTCTTTTTGTTTTATGGAGGTGAGCTATTGAAACTCGTATATATCGCAAGGCCCCTGCGGGGCGATTACAACCAAAACATCAAGAACGCCGTGGAATACTGTAAAAACGCCTGTGATATGGGTGTTCTTGCCCTCGCGCCCCACATCATCTTTTCCCAATGGTGCAACGACACAATTCCGGCGTCGAGGGAGCAGGGATTGAAATTGGGGCTGGAGCTGCTTTCAAAGGCAGACGAGCTTTGGGTTATGGGCGAACGTAAGCCAAGGCATGGCCGGGGAAATCGCCTTTGCCAAGGAACACGGGATACCCATATTTGCCGTGGACAATCCCCATGACTTAACTCTTTACCCCGTCAGCCATGACGATAATCCGCTTTTAGG